>JABUQX010022673.1:0-7500 GCA_015478945.1 Trachelipus rathkii | reverse complement strand
TTGGCTCATGTTAATAAATCCTTACGTTTTTCTCAAACTCATAAAATTTTAGGTTAATTTTTAAACTAGTTTAAATTTTTAAAATGTATGGTAAAAAAATTACTTAAATTTAATAGTAATATATTTAATGGAAGTTGAAGTTTTATAATGTCAACATTGCATTTTTTTTTTATTATATTTATATATATATATATAAATTATATATATATAATATATATATATTTAATCAATTTACAAGAATATATATATATATAATATATATATTATATTAGACATACACAAATAATACACAATATATATATATAGTATATATATATATATATATATAATATATTATAATACGTTGTTATGTATGTTTTAACTAAAATTTCTTTAATTTTATGTTTCAAATAGATTTTGTTTCATTTTTTTACTCCATGCATACTCGTAAATATATGAATCAATCATCTTTATGTTCATTCCTTTTGGTTTTTTAGTTTTTTATTTAAAAACACTCCACGTACTTTCCACCGTCATGTTTTGTTCACCAATGCATATTGGATTAATTAGCACAAACCTTGAAATAATTAATTTAATTTTCTTAAACAAATTGAACTTTAATAATCTAATGCAATATAACCTATCTACCCTAAAAAAACAAAATCATAATTCCTAAATCACTATGTAACTTACCTTACCTAATTATATACCTAACAAACTAACCTAACCTAACCTAACTAAATCTAACCTAACCTAACTAGCGTAACCTAACCTTACCTAACCTAACGCAAACCTAACTAGACCTAACAGTAACCTAACCTAATCGCTAACCCTAACCTAACTAACCTAAACTAACTAACCTAACCTAACCTAACCTGACCTTAATCATAACATTCATAACCGTAAAACCTAACCAAGGTAATCCAATCTTCAAATTAAAAAAATAGCTTTATGTTTCATTACCTTGCAAGTAGTTCATTGATTTAACACCACACTGTTGACAAATAGTTACCTCTTGTTTAATGTAATGTAATTAAATAACATAGAACATAATAACAATAATTCAAATATTGAAGAACAATTCTTGAAGCTTTTTTTTTAGCACCCAATATCAGTTAATAATTAGAATAAAATTGTTTAAAAAACTTAAAAAAAAAAAAAAAATAAAAAGAGAGAAAAAAAAAAAAAAAATTTATCGAGCTTCACCAATACTGTAAATATTGAATAACTTATTTTCTCTTTCAATAGGGTAAATTTTTACTTTTTTTCATTATTTACCAAACTTCACCAAAGAACGTAAGAAAAAAACATGACCAAATTTTTTAATTTTTTTTATTCTTTTTATGTTTATAACTTTATAATTTTTTTTTTTACATACCCCAAAGCAGTAAATTCATAATCAAGCCTACCCCTCCTACCATTCTCAAACCTAATCTGTTTGAGTTATTGATCTATTGATCTATTGATCTTTGGTTCAAGTCAAATGTTCCGGAGTGCATTTTAGATAAACATACCATAGAAATAAGTTATTTTAATACAGACTACGAATATAACTGCTAATGCTACAAAGTTTTCACTCAAAATGACAACATGTAATAATCTGAACTAAGAATATAATGTACAACGACAAACCTAACACGTTTTAAGCACGAATAAACTTCTAACATTAGAAAGTTCCATACTTAACATACAGTAAAAGTAACCATCATTGAGCTGCAGAACGTAAACCTCCTGACACTTTTTCTAGAACATATCATGGATATTTTTACATAACATAGGTAATATTTAACCAAATTTTATCATAACCTTTCTAATTATCATACTAATTATGAATATTAATGTTAACGTAAAATGTTTCCACATCAATAAAGCAAACATACATCAAATGAACTACGAATATAATGTACAAGACAAAACGTTAATATTCTTATGGCATGAAAAATGTAACATTAACAAAAGTTCCAACAACATAACAACATAAGGTAACTAACATAGGCATAACAAAAACGTAACCCTCCTTCACTCAAAAAAACATAAAATTTCCCTTCAAACATATCTCTAACAAATCATCGTTGTAATTTGCATTAACATAGTAACATTTAACAAAAATTTATCATAACCTAATCTAAATATCATTCTGACCAACGAATATATGCTAATGCGACAAAGTTTTCACATAAATAAGCTAAATGTCCATAATCGGAGCTTAGAATATAATGTAGAAACAACAAACGCTAATACGGCTGTAGCATGAATAAACTGCTAACTTAACAAAAGTACATAAGTTTAACAACAGTAAGTAAGCTAACATTGAGTACAGAACGTAACCTACTCATACTTTTTCTAACATATCATGGATATTTTTATATTAACATAGTAACATTTAACAAAAATTTATCATAACGAAACCTAATTATCATCTGATCATGAATGATATGCTAACATAACAATGTTCCACATCAATAAAGCAAACATAGCATCAACTGAACTAGAATATAGATTGTACATGACAAAACCTAAACATAACCAAACGCAATAATGCCTAACAATAAAAATGGTTCCACACATAACACGTAAAGTAACTAACAATCATCAGAACGAACAGGTACGAAGCTGATGCAGTAAATATTCATTTAACAAATCAGTAACGCGCTGTGTTTTTTATTTATTATTTTTTTATTTATTTTTAATTTCATTTTCTATAAAACTTTTTGTTTTTAAAAAACTTTTATTCATTTTTAATTTTATTTCTTTAAGACTTTGTTTTTAAAAAAAACTTATTTATTTTTAATTTTATTTCTTTAAACTTTTTGGTTTTTACTAAAATTTTATTCTTTTTATGTTTATAACGTAAAAATTTATGTTTTTACATACCCTAAGCAAATAATCAGTAATAAGTAAATCAAGACACCCATCCCTCCCCCTCCCGTTCCAAACCTGATTATTGAGGTATTGATTATTGACTATTGATCTAATTTGATCCATTTGATTCATCAATAATTTCGGTATCATTGGATAAACATAGCATAAAACTATTGCTCTTTTATTACTAAATCCTCGAATCATAAGTTGATCATAACAAAGTTTTGCATCAATAGAGCTACATAACTATACACATAACCTGCTGAAGTAATTTTAATGTATATTATTTCATCACTAATCATGGCTTATACAAAAAATGTTAATAAAACTCTAACATTAGCGATAATGATTAAAACCGTCAACATCTGAACAAAGTACCATGCTTAACAGGAAGTCACTAACGTTGAATACGACCGTATTCTAGTTTCAAAGTCAGATGATAATCTTTTATTTTCACAGCATAGGTCTCTAATTATTATGCACTTTTATATTTTAAATTACAATATTTAGGAATCAAATTAGTTTTAGATTTTAAATATATAATAATATTATCAATGTAATCCTAACCTAATTATCCTATACTGACCAACGTTATATATGCTAACGTAACTATTTTTGTTCACATCAATTAAAGACAAACAATAATAACTGAGTAACATTAAGAATAGTATTAAATAAAAGTGAGATATATAGAGAGATAACTTTGTTGTAAAAAAAAGTCTGAACTAGACTACGGCGGTAACATATCAAAACGAGTTACGTGCTACTTTTCCCTGTTAAAAGCATAGGTAACACAATCTTAAACACGAATATTGTTATAACAGGTCTAATCTATTAACACGAAGTCTTTTATACTAGCGATATAATTAAACGTTACACTTAACATGTTTGGCTAATAATAGAACATGTTACACCTATTCACATCATTGTTTTTGATATATCTCTGAACACATACAATTTAATTTTTGTTATACATGTAACATTAGTATACAAATTAACAATAATTTACATACATCTAACCTTAATTATATGTTAAACAAGTTCAACGAATTATATGCTCGACTTGACATCAGGTTATGTTATGGCAGTACAAAGTTTACAAACAATGAATTAATAGTCTGTAACATATACTTCAAATTGAATTGAGCAAATGAAACTTAAATGAGAGTATATGAGTATCCGCAACTTATATTCGACAGGAATTAAGAAATACCTAAGACGAGTCACCTATACTTCTCTTTATGCTATCATATACTGCTAACAAACATGGCATCAGAAATTGAACAACAATGTTCGCAATATCATGACTCCGAACTCAGATAATACAGATAATATACAAATGTCATATACAGAACGACACAGTACGTAAGTCTTGATGAGTGGATGAAAGTATGGAACTCGGGGAATGAGACAATCAATGGATAGATGCTGTGTGTCTTGATTATTTTATTTTATTTTATTTAGTTTCTTTGTCGAGACATCGGTCAAAAAGGAGATAGTTTTGAAAGAGACGTGAATCGATTTTAATTTTTAATTCATTGCTAAATTTAATAATTTGGTATTCTGCCTCCAAATGCAATTCCTTTTAAATTAGTTTTTCGCTTTATATCTCATAAAAAGAATACATTTTAGATTTTTTTTAAAAACATGTATTTTAAATCAATCTAAGTTTAGTAACATTTATGTATATATTAAATTAATCATATAATACTATTTTGTTTTTATTTTAAAAAAAAAACACCATTACTATTATACTATTATAATTTTAATTTACAGTATATAAAATAAAATAAGTATATGTGAATAAGTATATTATCTAAAAATTTATAATTGCTATTTACTGTTTACGTAAAAACAATTTACATATAATTAACTATACACTTTGATACGAGTAAAACAGTAAAACAGAATTAAAAAATCCAGTATTCAAAGACAGCCACACCTCCATACCACAAACCATCCTGATCTTATAGTAATCTAGTAACTATTAGGAAATAAAAACAGCTAACATAACAAGGTTTTCCTTGCGAAAGAGTGTAAATCCCAGTGAACCTAATAACACTGCGTACGAGCGCACAACCAGCGTACTGAATATAAGCGCCAACACTAATTTTTAAAGCAACAAAGTTGCACTATTATAAGAGGAGATAAAGAAATTGTGCATAATTTTTTAGCTAAATACTAGATTTGCAACTGAAAAGAGCTATTAAATAAATGTCAATCAAAAAACTAGCGCTTTATATTAAACATAATTACGTGTTATCCATATGAGAGAGCTGAAGATTTGTACTAAAATATGAGCAAGTTCTATAATAGTTTTTTCACAGGTGTTTCAACTCACTATCTGAATATTGTGTAACATTATGATTGGTATGTGTGGAAATCATTCTTATCCTGCAGCACTAATTGCATTATCCTTACGCATATACTTTAATTAGCACGTCACATTCTGCTTCATGCCAGAAGGAGAAGTGACAACTTATCAGAGTCGTTGTTATGTTAATCAGGATGGTTTATGTATACCTACTTTAGTTTGTAAAATTCGTCATGTGTCAGTGTAACAATATATTATAGATTCAGATATCGTATGAGCTATATCATGTAATGATCCTCGAGTATGCTATCGACTTCTCTTGACAGATAACATTAATTGATCGAGTATACAATTCATTTAGGCGCATTAGTAGTACATAATTTTTCAATTGATATTGAAGCACATGAACTATAACACGTAGCACTGAATGTGATTAACACACGCACTCGAAGGGTTTTTCCAAATAAGTTTGCTTGTATACAATTATAGATTACTAATTAAAACATATTAAATTCACCAATGGCTGGTAGGAAAAAAAAGCATACCGTTCAAATGTGGTATTTATATATTGTCACTCTCTCACCAACCTGTCAGCTGTCTGATTTATAAATTCTCCCTCAAGTTCTCAGAGAGGCGATGCATATCTTAGGATAACTGATTCAGCATACTTTTAGCAACTTTAGCCCCAAAGCTTCCTTAGTGTTTCAATCAGCATACCTTGATGAGATTCTTCAACCCGAAATGAATAAAGGTCTATTATTTGCAACCTCCGACTGGTATATGTTGGCAGGTTAATGTGAGTTTCGCCTCTCTCTAATATTTCGTTTTTTACGAAGTCACAAGATATATATAAGCCCTCACGGACTTTTTGAGGTGATTTTTAACTCAAAGGTTCCTGACAACTTAAAGATGATGTTAAACTAACGGTGCCATTAGGAGCAGATATGATTTAGCATCTCCATACAGCGGCCAGCGAAATTATGTATTACTGTCCAAAATTTCTTGGTATCGGTATGAAACGGAAATCTCTCAAATGGTAAATGAGGATTCTTTCAATTTTCTGATTACATAATCCTATATTAGAGCGTTTGCTGAAATGACCGAAGAGAATATAGCGCAAGAACGAACCTATATCGGTTTTCAAAAGTCTATCCACATGCCATGTACACTGGTTATGTCTTGTCCGATGAAATTCATCGCCTTTGAGATCGATTTGCCGTTGCGATTCTTGCGCGTTTTTTCACGTTGTGATTTCTTTTTGTTTTCTACGTGATCTTTAAGTCCGATCATTTTTTCATGCTACTTATCATTAGTTTTCGGAAGCATTAGCTACATACCTGTGATTCCATATTTGGCCCGTTTTTGTAAACATTACGCAATTCCTTTGATTCTTGTTTGTCACAGGGAAAATATAACAAATTTGATTAAAACATTTTAATGTTTTTGCTAATATCTATTTTTTTATGTTTAATAATATGAGATGTAATTTTTTAATCAAACTAAAAAAAATTTATTACGACATAACCTATCTACAAAGTGATCGTCAGTAATGCCATCTATGCATGTTAGGTGAGCAAATTTCTGCTGCGCTGTTGGCCATTTCGCGAATTCTCTAGTGTTTTATGCGCAAATATGACATACCAATGTTATTTAATATTAACATAGTAATCATTTATCATATGCATAACCTAAATAACAAATTGAACTACGAAATAAAAGCTAACGTGCAGTAAACCACGCATAAATATAATTTGTTTATTGACTAGGATTTTAGTTTATTAAAATTTATTTCTCCGTTTTTATTCTTTTTAATTTCTGTTATTTAAAAATATATCATTATATATATATATATATATATATATAATATATTATTATATTATATATATATATATCTATATATTATATATATATATACTATATATACTATATATATAGTATATATATATATATATATATATAATTATATATATATATATATATATATATATATATATAATATAATATTATATATTAATATATATATTAATAACTTTTATTATTTTGTTAACATAGTTTTTTACCAAAATTTTTATTTCTTTTTTTAGATTATAACTTAAAAATTGCACTTTACGATCCTAAAGCTGTACATCAGTAAATCAAAAAACCGCTCACGAAAGCGCATACACCTCCACCTCCTTAAACACTCAAGCCGTCCCATATCTTTGATCTAATGATCTAGTATGTTTCAAGTCACTATCGAACTATCATTTTTGGATAAACACACACATAAAAATAAGTTCTTTTATACACAGATCTCGATTATATGGTACGTAACGCATCACGATAGACCCCAACGCGCCTTCGCC
>JABUQX010022672.1:37500-42500 GCA_015478945.1 Trachelipus rathkii | reverse complement strand
AAAATTGTATGTCCAGAGCAATCATTTTGCCAAACTTGTGGAGATTTACAGCCTCTATGAATCATTTATACCCCACATTTTCAATTTCTCTCAAAAAGTATCTACAAGTGTCATTGTGAGAGTTGATGATGATGATGTATGATGATGCGTGATTATGATCAAAATGATGATGATGTATGATATGATGATGATGAGATGATGATGATGGATGAATGAAATGATGATTGATGATGTGAATGATGATGATGATGATGAAGGCTTGGAACTAGAATCTTGTTTGCTATTTATATTTATTTTTTTCCATTTCTAATTTAAATTCTTCATTATGCTTATTTGCAAATGATTTCTCACAGCAGTGGTTATGTAAGTTTTGGAAGTTTTTCCGCCTCATGAAACCAACGTCAGGCATAGTTTTCATAAACACAGTGGTGACTATTACCCACTTACTGCTAAATATTGTTCCAAACAAAACTTGGAAGACATTTTGTAAAAATATTTAATTAACAATTAATTACATTTACTTTTCCAATTCTAAATTGTAGTTTGGGAGTATAAACTTTGAAAATGTGTGGTATAGATATTGTTGTAAAAAGAGATTTTTTTATTACTGCGTGAAAAGATTTTGCACTGCTGAATAAATGACTGTGATATGAAATGCACGAATGATTCTATAGAGGCGGGTATTTTCTGTTCTTGTAAAAGAAACTACTTTTAAAATTTTTTTTTAATATTTTTTCCTGGAAAAATTGGCAAGTAGATACACAAAAAATCAGAAGAAAATAAAAGCCAAGAACTTTTAAACTATATATACAAATTATAAGCAAATTATATTTTATATATTATTTATGCGGTAAAATTACAGTCTTATACCAAGTGCTATATATATATATATATATATATAATAATATTATATATATTATATATATATAATATATAGATATATATATATATATATATATTATATATATATATATATATATATATATAAATAGTAAGATATAGGTATATAATATAGTATATAATATATATATATATATTAATAAATGTCATCACCACTGGCGGACAGTGCCCTATTCAGGAAGGGGGGTGATTATATATGATAAAATGATATCTTATCACTTACCATCATCCAAATGAACCATCACTATTACCAACCATTAATTTAAAATTGCAAATTTTCACATAGGCCCTAACAACAAGATTTTCATTTCATTAATCACATGAATAGAGATGTTATAATTCTTACTGAACAAATTATAGTAAAATCTTTCTTCTTTACATTTGACCTAGCTGCTAAATCGATATTTCCTCAGATAATATTCCCCTTCTTCGTAATCAAAAAAATATATCGTGTTGATAGCTGAACTCCTTACCATTAATAATGAAGCCTATTTAGTATTAAGCATACACGCCTCAAAATTTTCTTTGTAATGATTATATATATAGTCATATATATAGTATATAATAGAAATATATATATATAATTATATATATTAATATATATATAGAGATATATATATATATATATAAATATAGAGTATTATATATATATTATGAAATATATAATAATAAATATATATTAATATATATAATATACTATATATTAAAATTAATCTTCTACCCCCAGTAAGGACTTTCGTCCTGTCAGTGGGACCCTTCGAGAAAGGTCCTTGGGAAACAAGGGCCTAACGGCTAAGTCCGCTGGCTGGCCAGGCCTATCGCGGACGCCGCGATGAATTCCCATTTGGAGCAAAGACAACACAAAATGTTACTCAATTGAAGTACTGTTAGGGACTAGAACTAGAGTATAATTAGAGAATAGAAACTCAGTGGAATAAGAAGCACTCGCTAGCAGCGAGGCCCAGGTTCGGAAGACTAGGGTTTGGAGCGTAATGAGAATGTGATAAGAAGATAATAATATAGTATATAATAAGAATATAATATAGAAGATATAAAAATATATAAGATATAGAGTTAAATATATATAAGATAGAAATAATATAAGTAATAATATATATATTATATAATAATATAAAATTGTCACAAACAAACAAACAAACAAAAAAAAAAAAATAAAAGCGCAAAGATGTACAATTTCAGGAGTTCGGATATTGAAATACAAATAAAATACTCAGAGTTACTGTTCGTCTAAGGAGATATGTAATTTTCTTTCCACAAATCACAATTTCTAGTCAGCAGGTCTATTCAATAACTAGTTATGGTCTTTTCACTTCTTCATTAATGATCATATAAACTCATATATGTCCATCACACTGGGTACCACAATAATCTTCTGAGTATATTCAGTAGTTGGAGATAAGCTTCCTCAAATAAATAAAATATATCATCTCGATTGAATTCTCATAAATTTTACAGAAGTTATCTGTCATATCTCATATATTATCGTGTCAAATACAATCCTAGTGCTACTTACACATGATGGTTCGTTGCTAAACGCACGGCCAAAGCAACGTGCTCGCTATATCATAGGGCATACAATAATGCATTACTACAGACCGTCTACTCTAGCAGTCAGCTCGACTTCTGTCTTCAACAGCGCGCTATAGATAGCGCTGCGATCTAGAAGTTTACCTCGTTGAAAGCCGCGTGCTAATGACAGGCGCCTCGAGTCTTTTATTTGAATATTGTGAACTATGTACACATTGTTGTTCAGTATAAGCGCTCAGTGCTTTATACAATTTTTATATTGATACATAATTTTATTATACTTTATCTTACATGTATAAAAATTTGAGTAACATCTAAAAAAAACTTCATACGATATTAGATTTCATTACTAAGAAGTATCTTGTATTACTAAATTGTTATCACCTCACATAGTTCGACTAGAGTGCTAGGAGTCATCTGAAGTATATGCTAAGTAACTAGTAAATAAAGACACGTGTCAACGATGCAAAAGACCATTCAGCTAATTAAAATAACTTTGTTTTAAATTTATGCTTCTCAGAACTTGTAGTCCCACAACTCACAAAGCGTGTGAGAGAAAAGAATCAATTTATGTTCATGTAAAATGCGATATAGTATCACCAGTAATTGTACTTTGCCTTCTGTCTTCGTTTCCATATACCGCATACGGTAAAACATCCTCATATATGAATATGTTTCCTCATTTATATTTTATATAATTAAACTTCCTAAGCCGTATATTAACTGGAGATCAACGCGCCGTTTCAACCGCCCAACATGTGTACCCACTGGGTATATAGGTTGTTAAGCGCGAGCGTCAGTTACAACGCCATTCATGTGTATACGTAGCCTTTTATAAAATAATGTTAACTGTATAAAGTATTATGCAGCAATATTATATTATTATATAGGAATATGTTCGTTAACCTTTCACAAGTATGTGACTATCTCTCTACTTCTGATATAACTTTTAGAATTCAACTAATCATTAATATATACACTCCCTATATTCGGAAGATTCTCTCAATATTCATAGTTTGAATGATGTTATCTTCTGATTGATATTCGAACGCTGATCTAGCCGTTCTCTCAAATATTATTCTCCAGTCATTCTACTATCTCGTCAGTGGCTTCAGTACGCTTAAAGCGTATGATTCGAGCAAGTAAATCTGCACAGTGAGATAAGAAGAGAATCTCTTACATCCTAAATAATACAGACATATCTCGAAAATTCAACGAATTATTACCTCGAACAGTAAAAAAAATATGAGAGAGTCAGCGTAGAATTCCGCCTGTACTTGCAGCACGGCTGAATACAGCAGCTGTGTGTGATATATATGAAAGCACCTATTATATATTATATATCTTTCTACTACGATATCACTGTGAATATAAGATAATCGATTATGAAGTAAGACAACCTTTATACACCTTTTCACTTTACTCAATAATAAATAATCTCGTTATTTTATACAATAAAATCAATATATTCTACATATATTGCTTCAGAATATCTTTTAGGGAAATAATATATTTTATTATACTATTAATAAATAATTGTTATTTATTAAATTATTTACAAAAATGATAAAAAATCTCATCTTCTGATTCGTGTATAGTCTAATTTCAATCAACTGGCGGTTTATAATAAATCTGATTTATATTATATATAATATTATAATTAATATATATATATATATTAATATATTATATATATATTATTATAATATATTATATATATGTATTTAATATATATATATTATTATTATAATATATTTTTAATAATATTATATATATATATTATATATATATATATAATACTATATATATATATATATATTATATATAATATATATATAATATAATAATATAATTAATATATATAATTTAAAAGTATTGTTATGCCGAATTATTATCGATAATAGTGATATTATCTCGGATTTCGACTATTACTAAATAAATAACCGAATATTACGGATATATTCGGCTTTATATTTATGCCTATATAATAATATATACATATACTATTTCTATAGCCCGATAATTATTGTAAGCTACTCAATCAACATATAATTAATTAGGTCAACTCATATATATATGGGTGAGAAAGTAATTCAGTATTTAATAGGTTATCTAATAATATTTTTAGAAATTTATTATTTGTTCCCATATAAAAAAAAAATTTATAAATAGTATACCATAAATTTGTTTAGCTACTAATAATTATTGATGATACTACTATATATTTTGTTTACTAATAATATATTATTTAGTATCTATACTATATTAATGCAGTATACCAATATTTGATCCTGTCCGTTTTTTTATTAACAAGCCTATATAATCAATATCACTCATGGTTTAATCAATTTTTATCTATAAGATAATTTTAATGATTCAAATATTTTATTATAATGTATACTTATTTATTATATTCTTGTGCCATTGTGATAATTTACTAATCGGTGGTAATGTGAATGTTCACTAGTCTACAATACTTACTACATCACTACACACACTCACACACTCACTCACATCACGTACACACACTATCTACATACAGCTACTACACA
>JABUQX010022672.1:22500-25000 GCA_015478945.1 Trachelipus rathkii | reverse complement strand
TATATATATATATATATATATATATATATATATATATATAGTAGAAGTACAACATAACGTCCTCGTCGTGCACCCTGGGCAACGAATTAGGTCTGTAGGACCTGTTCGGCCAACGGAGAAAATGGCTAGGGCAGGATAGGCCTAGCAAGCCACTGCCTGAAAGAAAATGCTTGCAATACCCTTGAAACAGCCTCGGAACCACGCAGAACTCATGGATTTAGACTTAGGAAACGAAAAAGGACTACGAATTTGGATTGTACTTTTAAAACGATTAAATTGGCTACAATAAATGTGGGTACGTATAGAGGAAAAGAGGAGGAGATCGTGGAGATGATGAAGGCCAGACTGATAGATGTGGTGGGGATGTCGGAGATGAGAGTGGAGGGTGAAGAAAGTGGCAGAGATTTGGGCGGAGGATATGTGTTAGCTTACAGAGGAATCGATGTAGGAATAAAGAAACATGGTGTAGGTTTCATTTTCGGACCAAAGATTGCACCTTTCATACAGGAAGTGAGAGGGGTGAACGAGAGATTGATTGTGAGTACCTTTAAGATCAAGAGGAAAAAATACCGATTATATCAGGTATATGCTCCACAACAGGGGCATCCAGAGGAGGAGAAGGAGAGGTTCATGGATTTGTTGGAGGAGTGTGTGGAAGGTGGAAGCGAGGACATGCTGCATCTACTGATGGGTGATTTTAATGCCAGAGTGGGAAAGAGAAGAAATGAGGTGGAGAGGATATTGGGTCCACATGGAGAAAACGAGAGAAATCCAGAGGGAGAGAGGCTCATAGATATATGCATGAGAAGGAATTTAAAAATTATGAATGGATTTTTCAAACACAGGGAATCTCATAAGATCACGAGATATAGGTGGAATCAAAACACCGAAAGTTTTGACCAAAAATCCATTATAGATTATTTCATAGTATCGGATTACAGAACAGTGGAGGATGTTAAAGTGCTTCCTGGAGTCAGTTTTGACTCAGATCATAGATTGGTGGTTGCCAGACTGAGGGTACAGGAAACAAAGTGGCAGGTTGGAGAAAAAAAGGAAAGTGATTAAAGTTGAAGCCCTGAAAGAGGAAGGGAAGAGAGAGGAGTATGTGGAGAAAATAAAGGAAAAGTTGACGAATGTGGAGGAAACAAACATGAATTTGCAGGAAATTATTAGTAAAACCGCGGAAGAAACGCTGGGTGTCAAGTGGTATGGAGGAACGAGGAAGAAACACACTATGTGGTGGAATGAAGATGTGAAGAGAGCAGTGGGTGAAAAGAACAAGAAAATGAGAAGGTGGTTGAGGGGAAGAACAGAACAGAGAAGAGCTGAATATGTGATAGCAAGAAACAGAGCAGAGATAGTGAAGAGGGAGGCAAAAAGGCTTGTGGCGGAAAGGATGGCAGAAGAATTGGGAGAGGATGCAGAGGGAGGAAAGAAGAAGATTTTCAAGCTGGCAAAAACATACAAAAAATCAAACAAAAAGCTTTATTGTATCAAAAATAAAGAAGGGGAGGTACTTACATCACAGGAAGAGGTAAATGAGAGGTGGACTGAATATTTTGAAGAACTCCTAAATGTAGAAGAGGGGAGGAATGTGGAAGAGGAGCAATATGTGGGAGAGGAGATGGAAGGGGTGAATCCGATAACGATGGGAGAATATGAGGAAGCTTTGTCAAAAATGAAGAAAGGAAAAGCGCCGGGCGAAGATGGAATTGCAATAGAGTTGATAAGGGAAGGAGGAGAAGAATTGAAGAAGAAAATAATGGAACTTTTTAATAAATGCTTGATGGAGGGTGTAGTTCCCGGTAGATGTTTGTTTGTAGATAGTTGTTTTACCCATTTATAAGCGAAATAATGATACTGGAGATTGTGGAAACTATAGAGGAATAGCTTTATTGGACCATATAGCGAAAGTGTACGAAAGGATTTTAGAAAGAAGATTAAGAGGAGTGATAGAGATACAGTTGGGAGAAGAACAATATGGGTACAGGAAGGGCAGGAGTACTTCGAATCTGTTGTTTGCTTTAAGAATAGTGTTGGAGAAGAGCTGGGAATTTAATAAAACAGCATATATAGCCTTCCTGGACCTAAGAAAGGCATTTGACTCGGTACCCAGAGCTAGACTTTGGAGGATGTTGGGAGAAGTGTACGGAGTGGAGGAAAGACTGAGGAGAGCAATAAAAAGCTTGTATAGCGTGTGAGTGTAAAGTGAGAACAATGTAAAATGAGAAATTTGAGGGAGTCGACAGGATAGTGTCCTGTCTCCCTTACTCTTTATAGCTTACTTAGATGTAGTAATCAGAAAGGTTAAAGAGGAGTTTCCGAATCTGGATGGTGATATAATGGTGTATGCAGATGATTTGACATGTTGGAGTTAGTAGGAGGGAGTATTGAGAGGACTTATGGAAAGTTTTTACAGAAATTTGAAGGAGATTGGTTTAAAGATGAATACAGAAAAGACAGTGATAATGAGAGTGGGTAGAGAGGATGAGGAGAAGTG
>JABUQX010022672.1:5000-17500 GCA_015478945.1 Trachelipus rathkii | reverse complement strand
ACAGATACAGCACTCTTTGTGCTACGAGGGCGTCGAAAGGTGGTGGTACGCGAGTGGTAAATTCCCGCACCTGCCACTGTGGTACCTATAAAGAGATAAAGTACCAACATCGCACCGCAAAGATATAGGGTCATGAACTGGAAAGTTAAGACCAGTTTATAAGCCATTTGGTTTGACTAAACCCTGTCCCAAAAGCAGGTGAAACCAGAGCACCCCCAGATATGAGAACAGTACTCCATACAAGGGTGATGAGACCCTCGTATAGCTGGAGTAACTGAGAAGAGGAAAAAGTCTCGCAGCCTAAACAGAACTCCCAGTTTCTTTGAAGCCGCCCTAGCAACCGTTGTGATGTGAGGTTTCAAGACATTTTTTTTTGCTGGCGTTAAGGCCAAGGATTTATATTGTCAACAGGTAGCCAGAGAGACTGTCGAAAGATATAGGAAAGTTAGAAAGTGTTTTAGAGAGGAGATTTGTGAAGTTGAGTTTTTAAAGAATTGAATTTCACACAAAAGTTGGACGACCCCAATCGGAAATTTTATCCAGATCAGAGGCAATAATAGAATCGGAAAGATTAAGACGAGAGGCAATTTAGAAGTAAAAGAAGGGGCAGAATTGAAATGAGTTGAGAGTGAAGGGTCGAGTCATCGACATATGAGTGAATAGAGTTAGATGTGGCAGGTGAAAGATCATTAATGAAAAGTAAGAATAAAGTAGGAGATAAGACAGAACCCTGAGGAACACCACTATTGACAGAAAAAAGAAGAAGAAGTCGCTCCATCAACTACAGCCGATATTGAGCGATAAAGCTAGACATAAGCAAGCAAAGAGAAAGAGGAAACCCAAAGGAGGGGAGCTTGGTAGCAGTGACGCGTGCCATACCCGGTCAAATGATTTGATATGTCAAGCGCCACCACGCAAGTCACCCCGTAGTTCCCAAGAGCGGAAAACCATAAATAGAGGATAGGAAAGTATATCGTCAGTAGACCTTGAACGCCGAAAACCATACTGGTGATCTGAAAGAAGAGAATGAGATTCCAGATGGTCTAAGAAGTGAAAGTTAAGAAATGTTTCAAAGATCTTAGATAGAATACAGGTGAGAGCTATAGGCGATAGTTAGAAGGATCAGAGCGACTTCTTTTTTCAGAACAGGTTGGACATGTGCGTGCTCCAACACTGAGGAAAGTGCTAGTATTGAGGCATTGAGAATATAGTTGAACGAGGGCGGGGTCAAGCACATTCCCTCAAAACTCGTGGAGGAATGCCATCCGCCACCCGCCTTCCTAACGTTCATAGATTTCAGGAGCCCAACCCAATCATATGTAATCACAGGCAAAGATATAGGATACCTGGAGAGGAAAAAGGAGGAGAGGAGGAATGAATCAAACCAAGGTTGAGTTAGAGGAAAATAGGAGGGCGAAGAGATTGGCCTTTTTCAGTTGGAGAGTTAGTAACAGAGCCATCAGATCGAATAACAGGATGAAGAGGAAAGGATGATTTACAGAAGTTGTTGGAGATGTTTTTGGCAAGAGGAGAAAGATTTGTCAGTAGAACTCAAGGAGGTTTGCGCACTTTCGCTTGATGAAAGTTCGCTTTGCTCGTTGAAGAGTATCCCTAAAGATTTATAGCTATGAAAATTAGCGAGAGAGATAACGAGAAATATAAATATATATATATATATATATATATATATATATATATATTATATATATATATATATATATATATATATATATATATATATA
The DNA here is from genome assembly GCA_015478945.1 of Trachelipus rathkii. Taxonomy (NCBI): domain Eukaryota; kingdom Metazoa; phylum Arthropoda; class Malacostraca; order Isopoda; family Trachelipodidae; genus Trachelipus; species Trachelipus rathkii. The sequence continues at coordinate 15,758 of JABUQX010022672.1, read as the reverse complement.
TATATATATATATATATATATATATATATATATTATTATATATATATATATATATATATATATATATATATATATATATATATATAGCATATATATATATATATATAAATATATATATAAAGATATATATATATACATACACACATAAACACATACATATTATTATTATGATACATGATAGTTACATACATATTAGCATACATATTATTATATAAACATAAACATATATATATATATATATTATACATATTATTATTATTATTGTTATTATTATATTAAATATTATTAATATTACATATTATTATATTATTACATTATTATTATTATTAGTTATTATATTATTACTTCATATTATTATTATTATTGTTATATATCATATATTATATATATTATTATACATATATATATATATATTATATATTATATATATATATATATTAGATTTAGAATAAGTATGGATTTTAGGTTTTAAAACATTATGTTATATCTCTTAGGACTATTACATATTATTATTATTATCTATATTATTATTATTAAGTTATTATTATATATATACATATATTATTATTATTATTATATATATATATATATATATATATATATATATATATATAAAGAAGATATAAGATATATATATATATATATATATATATATATATATATATATATATATATATATATATATATATATATATAATGAACCGACCAGAGGCCCCGGCTTCAGCCTGGCCCCGGCCCCGGCCCCGGCCACGGCGACGCCCAATAATTCTGAAAAACTGGGTTTTCTTTGCCAGGGTTTACTGCAGTCTGCAAATTGCACTTGGACAAAAATTAAAAATAAAATTAAAAAATCATAAAAGATTATAATTTAATTTTAAGAAACAAGTTATTCACTTAAGTCCTCTGATTCAGAAATTTCTTGAATATTATCATAAATCTTTGAATTAGGTGGAGTAAATTGTTCTGGAGCAGAGGGCAGTGATGTTGAATATGATACTGCTATTAAATTGTATTTTTCAAATAGTAGCACTTCAACATTCTTTGGTAATAATTTGACTGTCTTTCTGAATTTGACTGTCTTTCTCATACTAATGGAGATCCTGTTTATTTGCTTTCCATATTGCAAGAGGAGATTCACTGATTTTAATTCTATTGAGTTTCATATACGTGTTCAGCTAATTAAGAGCTGATTCAGTCAGATTTGGACATAAACCTGTACTCGTTTCTGAGTCTGCTAGGATAGTGTCTCATAAAGATGAGGGTACAGAGGCAGAAGTTTCCTGAAAATTGTAAAATTTTAAATTCTTCAATACTTTAGTATTAAATTATAATTTTATTATTAAAAAAGAGGCAACATAGTCACCACTCACCAGTATGATGATTATGAAACTGATATTAACTTTTATTTACCTCAGCTTCCTCAGACTGTGGTGGATTCATTTCTGTAATCTCACTATGCAATTGGCTTTAACTTAGCTCTACCAATACTAGTGAAAATACTTTCTTTCTCTAATTTTGAGCAATTTCTCTACTCTGGAATCCAGCAGATTTATACCTTGGATCCAGTAGGGTAGCTACAGCTGTTTCTGAATTTTCTTCAAAATGAGAGAAATGCTTCCGGCTGTCTCCACCTTCTAGGTACCTATGTCAAATTGAATAGATTCAGTAGATTTATTTAACTATGAAACTTTTAAGTTACCCATTAAGCACCCCAATTTAAGTACAACTACTGTACTGTATATTATTTCCACATTTTAAAAGAATATTTTACCTCTGTAATTACCTGCAAAAGTGCATGTTTATTAATCTTAATTCTGTATATTTCCGCAGCTCAAACTTAAATTCTTTTGTGGAGTGGTACCATTTCAGATATTGCGGCTGCATCACTACCAGCTGCCAAACTAGCTAATTGGTGCAAGAAGGGCTATCACTGTTTTCGACACTAGATCTCAGTCATTAGGATTTGTAAAAAAATTAATATTAGTCTTTTATAATTATATATACGAGTTCAATCATATATTATTATATATATATATATGTATATTATTGCTATTACATATTACATTATTATTATTATTATACATATTATTATTATTATTATTATTATTATTATTATTATTACATATATTATTATTATATATATCTATATTATTATATATATATATATTATTAAAGATATTATATTATTATTATATTATTATATTAATATTATATATTATTATTATACATATTATTATTATTATTATATTATATATTATTACATATATTATTATTATATATATATATATATATATATATACATTATATTACATATATATTATTATTATTATTATATATATTATTATATATATTATTATTATTATTACATATTATTATTATTATTATATATTATTATTATATTATTATTATTAAACATATATAAATTATTATTATTATATTATTATTATTATTATTATATTATTATTATATATTATTATTATTATATATTATATACATATATTATTATTATTATTATTATTATTATATATATTATTATATATATATATTATACATATTATATACATTCCTACATCATTATTATTATACATACATTATTATTGGTTATATATATATATATATATATTATATATTATTATTATTTATTATTATTATTATTATATATTATTAAATTATTAAGTATTATTATTATTATTATATATTATTATTGTTATATATAAATATTATTATATTATTATTATTACATTATTATACATATATGTACTGCATGTATATTACCGCATATCCATATTATTATTATATATATACATATGGCTGGTTGTTGCAGCTATATATTATGCTGAGTTGTTATTATTATATTATTATTTATTATATATATACATATTATATATATATACATACACATATACATACATATATATTAGTTATTATTAATTATTACATACATATATTATTATTATTACATTATTAGATATTAACGCATATGTTAATACACATTAATAATATTACATATAGTTATTATTATTATATTATTATTATTATTATTATTATGTATATAAAGATATATATTACATTAAGTTATTATTGATAGTTGATATTATATTATTGATATATATATATATATATATATTGGTTATGGTTGTATATTATATATTTATATAGTTGGCTGGCTACATTATTACATATATTATATTAATATTATTATTATTATTGTTATATATTATATATATTATTATATATATATATATATATATATACATATATTATTATTATTATTATTATTATATATATATTATTATTATTATTATTATATATTATTATTATTATTACATTATATTATTGTTATTATTATTATTATATTATTACATACATATACATATTATATTACATATTATAGACTACACATATATATTATATTATTAATAAATACATATATATACATTATTATTATTATTACACATACATATATATATATATATTATTATTATATATATTATTATTATATATATATATGATATATATATTATTATTATTATTATTATTATTATTATTATATATATATATTATTATTATTATTAAATATTATTATATATATATATTATTATTATTATATATATTACATATTATATATATATATATTATTATTATTATTATTACATATATTATTATTATCAGTATATATTATATATATATAGTATGTATATGTATATATTATTATTATTATTATTATATATTATTACATATATTATTATTATATTATTACATATATTATTATACATATATATATTATATATATATACTATTATTATTATATTATTACATATATATATATATTATTACATATTATACATATATTATATATATATATACATATATATTACATATTATTAATATATATATTATTATATATTATTATTACATTTCCATACACTATTATATAATCATATTACATATATATTATTGTTATTATTATTGGTATCCATATTATGTATATATATATATATATACATATATATTATTATATATATATACATATTATTATTATTATAGTATATATACATATTATTATTATTAATACATTATTATATATATATTATTACATATATATTATATATATATGGTATATATACGTTTTGTGATTGTTATATTAATATTACTATAATTCATTTTGTTTATGACATATTATTAAATGTACATATACATATATTATATATATATTATTATATATTATTATGGTTCAATAAATAGTTATTCTAGTTATGTTTTGTTTATATAGCTCTCTCTCTCTATGTATATATATATATATATATATATATATGATATATATATATAATATAGTAGTATATATATATATATATATATATATATATATATATATATATGTGTATATGTATATACTTACCAATATATATATATATATACAGTTTAATAAAATAGGGAGACAAATTTGGAGGATATTATCTTTGCACCATTACAAGCGTTTTGTCTTAAATAAAGTTACCTGTAAAGTTCTTCATTTAGTAGGTAAATGAGTTAGAAAGGTGCATGGGGTATGATGTGAATATTGGTGTTTATGTTCCGTAGATGTGGTTGTCTACGGAAACTCTGCAACGTAAAGTAGTAACCTATAGAACAGGGTATTGCTGTCACACTTCTATAGGTTGCTTGATAGGTACCACCTTATTAGATAGAAAGTATGAATAATACCAGGTTGATAGTATACGAGCAATATTTACTCGGGAAACGGATACAAGCAATAACAATAATAATACAACTAATAATGCGAATCATAATAATACTCCTAATATTACTAATAACAATATTAATGCCTTAATAACAATAATTATTTGATAAGTAATATTACTTTGATAATAGTAATAATACGAATAGTAATAGTATAATAATAATAACAAAGAAGTATAATAATAATAATAATAATAATAATAATAATAATAATAATAATAATAATAATAATAATAATAATAATAATAATAATAATAATATTAATAATAATAATAATAATAATAATAATAATAATAATAATAATAATAATAATAATAATAATAAAAATAATAATATTAATAATAATAATAATAATAATAATAAGGATAAAATAATAATAATATTAATAATAATCATAATAATAATAATGATAAAATAATAATAATAATAATAATAATAATAATAATAATAATAATAATAATAATAAATAATAATAATAATAATAATAATAATAATAATAATAATAATAATAATAATAATAATAATAATAATAATAATAATAATAATAATAATAATAATAATAATAATAATAACCACATCTATGGAACATAAACACCAATATTCACATCATACATCTTGCACCTTCCTAACTCATTTACCTACCAAATGAGGAACTTTACAGGTAACTTTATTTAAGACAAAACACTTGTAATGGTACAAAGATAATATCATCCAAATTTGTCCCCCTATTTCGTAAACACCCTGTATATATATATATATATATATATATATATATATATATATATATATATATATATATATATATATATATATATATATTTATTTGTGAGGATATTTGAGACTTCGTGGAGTGAAGACGTGTCCAAGTTCTCTCTCCGTTTATTTATGAATATAATCGTCTGCTAACTTGTGTAGGACATTTGTGTAGTGAGATTGTGTCGTGGCGAGTCCAGCATTTACGGCAAACAAAGTTTCGGTCTCATGAATTGAAATAAATTAAGTTGGTTGCATAACCTTGATCTGCCTATTGTGTGCATATATGATGCATGCGTATCAATTGTAACTATTTTCAGTTACTAAACACTGGTGGGAAAACAGTATATAAAACGTGCTAAGGGCATAAATTATCACTGTTATTCAGGAAAATTGTTGAGGCCGGAGCAATTAGTGATTACCTGCAGGTAATTTACCTGTAGACATTTGTGTCGTTCGGCGAGTTCGGCATTTCACTGAAGCAAAGTTTAGGCCTCGTGAATTGCAAATAAATTAAGTTTGTTGCATAACCTGGATTTACCTACTGTGTGTGTATGCAAGCATATCAATTGTAACTATTCTTAGTTACTAATCACCAGTGAAAAATCAATATATAAAGCGTGCTATTGGCATAAATTATACTATTACTCAGGAAAACCACAAAAATTCAGGAAAATTATTGAAGCCGGAACAATTGTTAATTGTTAATTGATAGGACACAACTACTAACATGGATAATTTTACTAAAAATGCCTACCACTTACCTAATGCAGCGTAACTTATAGTACTATATAAATCATTTTGGAAGGACATTGTATATATATATATAAGGGTTTTGGGTATTACTGGAAGACTGATGAAAGCGCACAATTTACCAGCTTTAAGAGGAAGAACATAGATTTTAATGATTTTCTTTTAGAATACTTTTAATAAATAGATGTATATAAGAATACTTTCTAAAAAATTTTTATAGTGTTAAGTTTGTGATAATAAAGTGACTCGATTTGTCAAGCTGTATTTTTGGAACGATAAATTTTATAATAATTGTTTGTATAAATTTTTGTATATATTTTAACGTAGGAATAAACGTAGTAATGTGTATGGAATGTTTTATGAATTTTAATACGTGAATTTTTATACCATATTTTATAAGTATTACTAGAAGACTGATGAAAGCGCACAATTTACTAGTTTTAAGAGGAAAAACATAGATTTTAATGATTTTCTTTTAGAATACTTTTAATAGATAGATGTATATAAGAATACTTTCTGAAAAATTTTTATAGTGTTAAGTTTGTGATAATAAAGTGACTTGATTTGTCAAGCTGTATTTTTTGGAACGATAAATTTTATAATAATTGTTTGTCATAAATTTTTATCTATTTTAACGTAGGAATAAATAAATATTGCTGGAGTGTGGGTTGACCTTTATATTTTTTATATTTTTGTATTTTGGTATTTTTGTTGGCGTTGTCGTGGGGAGAGGGAGGAGGGGGAGGTGTGGGAGTGGATTTAAATTGATAGTTGTTTTTATATTTTTTTATTTTTTTGTATATTATTTTAACGTATTTTGGTGTTGTTGGTGTGGGTTGGTGAGCGGGGTGGTAGCCCTAGGTTGTGGGAAGCACCTAAGGTGGGGGGTCCCGTAAAGCGTACAGCCTGATTGACTTATATATAGAAGTAGAGAGAGATGGGGAGGAGAGTGGTAATTAGGGTGGGGTGTATGAATGTGAGGGGGGTAAACGAGGATTTGAAGAGGGAGGAAGTGGGACTGATGTTTGAGGAAAAAAGGATAGATGTGTTAGGAATAACAGAAACTAAGTTGAAGGGAAAGAGGGAGTTGGATTTCGGCAAATACAAGGGTATGGTATCGGGGGTGAGCGAGAGAGTGAGGGCGAGGGAGGGGGTGGGAATAGTTATGAGGAAAGAGATGTGGGACAAGGTGAGGGTGTGTAAACAGGTGAGTTCTAGGTTAATGTGGGTAAAAGTGAAATTCGGGGGGGAAATGTGGGTGTTTATTTGTGCATACGCACCAGTGAATGGAGCGAGAGAGGAGGAGAGAGAAAGATTTTGGGGAGAATTGAATGAGTGTTGGGAGAGTTTTGGGGTAAATGAAAAAATTTGTCTATTGGGAGATTTGAATGCTGGAGTGGGAAGGGAGGAGGTAGGAAGAATAATTGGACCTTTTGGGGTAGGAGAGAGGAATGAGAATGGAGAGAGTCTGATAGAGTTGTGTGTTGAAAGAAGAATGATAGTGGGGAATACGTGGTTTAAAAAAAATGATAATCATAAGTATACATGGAAGAGTGAGATAACGGGGGGGAAGGCGATTATGTGTGTGTAAATGGGAAAGATAGAGGTAGATTATTAGATGTAAATGTGTTTAGAGGGGCAGGGAGGGGGATATCGGATCACTATTTGGTGATTGCTAGGATAAGGGTGGGGGGAGAGGAGATGGTGAGGGAAAGAGGAGAAAAGAGGAGAGTGGAAGTGATAAAGGTGGAAAAATTGGAGGAGATAGCATGTAAGAGGGAGTTTAGGAGAGGTATGGAGGACAAGTGGAGAAACGTGAGGGACGGGAATTGGGGAGGTGGAGGTGGAGTGGAAGAGATTTAGAGAGGCAGTATGTGAAGAGGCTAGAAGGGTATGTGGAGTAAAAAGGGTGGGTGCAAGCAGAAGGAAAGGGAGTGAGTGGTGGAGTGAGGAGGTGAAGGAGGTGGTGAAAAGGAAAAAGGAGGCTTATGTGAAATGGTTGGGGTAGGGGAGAAGATAGTTGGGAGGAATATAGAAGGGTTAGAGTGGAAGCAAAGAGGGCGGTGGAGAGGGCGAAGAGAGAAGAGCAAAAGAGGAATGGTGTAGAAAAGTGACGGAAAATTTTGAATCGGGGAATAAGATGTTCTGGAAAGAGTTAATAAAAAAAGGAAGAGGAAAGAGGGGTTGGGGGAGAGGATTAAGGGAGGAGATGGGGATTGGATAGGAGGAGGGGATAGGGTGAGGAAGAGATGGGGGGAGTATTTTAGTGGACTGTTGAATGAAGGGGGAGGGGTAGGGGAGGAAGATATGCAAGAGGTGAGGATGGGAAATGAAGTGGGGAGGGAGGGGGAGGATGAAATTCAAATGGAGGAAATTATTAGGGCTGTGAATAAAGGAAAAAAAGGGAAGTCTGCAGGCTTGGATGGGGTGAGAATGGAAATGTTGCAGAAGGGAGGTAAAGGGGTGGAGGAATGGTTGTATAGGTTATATAACATATGTTGGAGGAGTGGGGAGGTACCACAGGATTGGGAGGATGGATGTTTGGTTCCCCTGTATAAGGGGAAAGGGGATAGGATGGAATGTGGGAATTATAGAGGTATATGTCTTTAAAGGTAGGAAAAGTGTACGGAAGAATATTGATTGAGAGAGTAAGAGGTTTAACGGAGGGGAGAGTGGGGGAAGAACAAGGAGGATTTAGGGAGGGAAGAGGGTGTGTGGACCAAGTGTTCACACTAAAGATGCTTGTAGAGAAAAGTATTGAGAGAAAAGGGAAAGTGTATGGGTGTTTTTAGATTTAGAGAAAGCTTATGATAGAGTGAATAGGGGTGAAATGTGGAGGGTGTTGGAGGAAAATGGAGTGGGGGGATTTAGGTAAAGGTATTAGGGCCTTTTATAAGAATAGCAGAATGTGTGTGAGAGTGTTAGGGGGGAGAGTGAGATGTTTGGGACGGTGTGTGGATTGAGGCAGGGGGTGTGTAATGTCGCCATGGCTATTCAATTTGTTGGAGAGTGTGTGCAGAGGAATGGTGAGGGAGGAGGGGGTGGAATTGATGAATGGAATGATAGAAGGGAAGTGAACATGATACTGTTTAGCGGATGATACTGCCCTAGTGGCGAAGAACGCGGAAGGGCTGAGGTATTTGGTGAGGGAGTTTGAGAGGGTGTGTGGACAAAAGGGGCTTAAAATAAATCCAGGTAAGAGTAAAGTGTTAGTGTTTGAGGAGGAGGAAGGTGAGGAGGGGGAGGGGTTGGAGGTTAGAGAATAGTGGAAGTATTGGAAGAAGTAAAGATTTTTAGATACTTAGGGATGGAGTTGGGTAAGGGGGAGGGGGGGATGAAGGAGGAGATAGAACATAGAATTGGTGAAGGAATGAGGGCTTTGAGTGGTCTGAGAGAAATATGGAAAGGGGGGGATCTATCACGGAAAGTTAAGATGTGTATGTTCGAAAAATCTGTGTACCAGCGGTGCTGTATGGGTGTGAAACGTGGGGATTGAATGCTAGGTCCAGGAAAAAGTTGGAAGTATTTGAGATGAAGGGGTTGAGAGCGGTTTGTGGGGTTAGCAGAAGGGAGAGGATTAGAGGAATAGGGTGGTGAGGGAGAGGTGTGATTGGAGGAATGGTCTGGTGGGAAGAGCGGAGAAGGGAATGTTAAGATGGTATGGGCATTTAGTGAGAATGGAGGAGCAGAGAGTGGTTAGAAGAGTTTGGGAGGCGGAGGGGATAGGAAGGAGAGGAAGGGGGAGACCAAGAAGGAGGTGGATGGATGGAATAAAGGAGATGTTGGAGGAGGGAGGGATGGGGGAGGAAGAGGGTAGGGAGTTGGCGAGGGATAGAGGGGAGTGGAGGAGGTGGGTGAGGGCGAGATGAGGGGGGGTGTGAATGAGGAAGTGTACAGGCACACTACCTCTGCTCAAGGGACAAAAGGTGCTTGTGAAATTATAATATATATATATATATTTATATATATTGTTACGAAATAAACCAACTACGGAAGAAAGGTTTAACTTGGAATCGAAATTTAGGAAGAAGGCATTATTATTGGAAGCAACACAGAGAGAAGAACGAAAGGTTACTATCAGTGAAAATTAAGAAAAGGAATAAGCCAGGCTAAGATTACCAAGTGAGGAATAAATTAAAAGAGTAATTAGAAACCCGTACTGAACGGTAAGTGAAAATACGAGTGAAAATTATATGTTATGTGATTACTTTTTTTTTACTTTCTAAAAATTTAAAACAGTATTGATCGAAGGTATTTTATGTATTTTTAGGGGATGAGTTCGGGACGTAATACCAGAAGTGAGAAGTATTCGCTGCCACAGGAAAAATCAATGTTTACAAAAATCAGTGAGAAGTATTCTCTACCACAGGAAAAATCAGTGTTCACGAAAATCAGTGTTCAGAAAACAGGATCCAAATCGGGGATTTTGTGTTCAACAGGAAACCAAGCGGATATGTGCCGTATTGCTGACAGGGAGTCAGGTCGACGTGGTTCGAGGTTGAGCACAAGTCT
>JABUQX010022671.1:35000-54685 GCA_015478945.1 Trachelipus rathkii | reverse complement strand
TATCAGATAAAGGTACTATGTTAACTGTAATCTTCGATATATAATATACGTACGCCTATATACGCGTTATATTTGTATAATATATATATATAATAGAGAGTATATTTATATCTACATATATTCACGAGATTATTATGAGTACACATACTATGGAAACTTCGCTTAAAAGGGAGAAGATTAAACACGAGAGGATATTAGATCGACACGAGAGAACGGAGTGAAATGCGATTTTGTTCATATCTATTATGTCAATGGCACACATAGAACGACAGTTGCCAATACAAGGTTTTTATCTATTGGATATTAAAAACGAAGAAGAGAGTATTATTCCACCATATCGAGCACAATACTGAGAAAAGTCAGGCTCTCGCTCAAGCGGGAGCGCGAGGGAGAGAGACTGTCGTCCCCCGTCTGTACACAACCTGAGTAAAGGCTGCGTATAACTCCCATTAAATAAAAAAAATTGGAAATAAAAAAGAGAAAGAAAAACTACAAATGTACATAGAAGAAATGAGTAACAATGATATAAACAGAAAACTTTTTTGATTCAATTTTTCTTTTTTCTATTGGACTTCAGAGGTAAACACGTTAATCCACAGGATGCATGGGGTTCGATTAGTGTTTGAGTCGATATTTCGATGTAATTTTAGTATCAAATCCGTTTAAAGAGGAGAGTTGCGCTATATATATATATATATACAATATACTATATATATAATAAGGTATATATAGTAAATATATATATTTATTATATAAAAATAGAATCAATATGTATATATATATATAGTATTAAGATATATATATAATATAAGGAGAGATATGTATGTGTGTGTGTGTGTTAGCAAAAAGAGATGTCGTCACATAGAGTGGAGGATGGAAGACACACTAGAAACGAGAGAAAAACATAAAAGAAGATAGTTTTGCTTGGGGAATCAGCATCGTAAACGCGCTTAGGAGGTTTATGAGCACGAGGAGATTAATCGTATTACTTCCAGCATTGCAATGAATTAAAAAGCTGGAAGGTACGAATGAAGAAGGGATAAAAATGATTTGGAGTCAGTGGCGGAGGAGTTATCCCTGATAGTAAAAAATATTATTGATTATTAATATAATTGGGATTTAATAAAATGAAAATACATAATGATTAGATTATTGTGTGAACGCGCAAAGTGCCCATTTTGATTGCTGATAAATTCCAAACTGTGTCACATATGCAACACACTCTTTCTCCAACATTTAATACTCAAAACTTGCCTAAAAGTTGTATTATCTTATTAGATATTCAATTAAAAATTTAGTTCTTAAAAAATTATTCTTTTTTTTTATATCGGCGGTAATAAATTCAGATTACTCGGTTCAGCTCAACTACTTCTATAATAAACAATTTAATTACTTCAGTTAGAAGAAATTAAAATTTTGCACCAGAATGAAGACTACAGTAATTAGAAAGATTTCATTATAATATTAGTTTATTAATAATTCAAAATTAGAAAATTAATAGTTTGTGACCCGACTTTCTACGATTCTCTCTCTACTCTCTCTCTCCTCTCCTCTCTCTTCTCTTCTCTCTCTCTCTTCGTTTCTCTCGCTCTCTATCTTTCTCTCTCTTCTTTTTCTCTTCGTTTCTTGCTTCTCTCTCTTCTCTCTCTCTCTCCTCTCTCTCTCTCTCTCGTCTTTATATAAACGTTATACTCAAATATTTGACTTCAATTAACTACGAAAAAAACTTTTCTCACAGTAAGAGAGGAACCCTATCAAAAGCTATATTATATATATATTTATATTTTTTTATTTTATATTTATTATATTTTTTTTTTATTTTTTATTTTTATTATTTATTAATTATATTTATATATATAGTTTTTTAAAGATGAACAGCTGTCATCAGGATAAAATTCAAATTTAGAGAAAAAAAGAATGCACCTCTTACCTATCTTTTTTATTTCAAATAAAAAAAAATAATTTTCTATTATGGTAAATGAAAACGTTGACAAATCTTAAGACGCACCTTCGTGTCCTGTGACAGTTTTTTTGTTATTGCCTGCCTTGAAAACATATAATGTCGGCTATTTTCAAGGATATTTTATACTATTTAATTAATTTATATTTTCTAATTAATTTAATATATTTTTTCTTATTTATATTAATTATTAAGTAATTTACATAATTTTAGATATAGGATTTGTTTGTTAATAAATTATGTATTTAATCGCTTTATTTAATATATATTTTTGCTACTTTATTTATTTTAGTGATTCCTTTTGTTTGGGTCTTGTCGAATTTAAGAACGAAAATACTTGTATGTGAAGTGCATTTTAAGTGTTTAATTCTTTAGTTTTATTTATTAAATAAGTCATAAAATGATGATCGGGAGGCTCTAATGTTTCTCGCTAATATAGATTTATTTCAGAAGAGGTGTTTATTTATATTAATTTTTTTATTTTTTATTTTATTTATTTAATTTATAATTCGTATTAATAAGTTGCATTATCTTTGAAAATTACAATTATTAAAAATATAATAAGCCGTATAAGTCAATTTATCCGAATATAACCAAACTAATTCCTAACCTAACTTAGGCCGTGTTTAATTTTCTAATCCTAACATAAAGTTATTTATTTATTTAATTGTATTAATATATATATATATAGATTATTTTATTATTTTTTATTTATTTATTTAATATTTGTAGTATTTATATATTTATATTTGTGTATATATAATTAATATATATTTATATATATAAATTATATATATATATAGTATTATATAATATGATATATTTGTATATATATATTTATAATATATAATAGTTATTTATATATATATATATTATTGTGATTATATATTATTTTAGTTTTATTATTGTTATGAATTTTGATTTTTTTTATTTTATATGTTTTTTTAAATTAAACTATATTTTAAATTTTTGACATTTATTTATTTAAATTCCTTCCAATCGTCTAATTATTTGTGCACAAAAAAAACAATATATATTTAGCAATAAATTTGAACTTACAGTTTTCAATTTTATGAAGTTTTTCAGAAAATATGTGGACCTTTACTATATATATATATTATATATAAGTTTATTAGTATAATATATATATAATAATTATTATTAATTAATTATTATTAATATATATATAATTATATAGTATATATAGTATATTTGATATTAAGTATATAGGACCTTAAGTAAACTGTGCTCCTCAAAATAATTTAGTATTGAAAGGTTTGTAATAATTTTTATATTTGCAAAATTAAGAAATGAAAAATGTGATATGCTATTGAAAGAAGTGACTTTGTTTATTTTTTATTTTTGGGAATTAGTAAATAGTTCATATTTGAATTTTTTCTAATCTTTATATAATTTTTAGTTTATTATATATATTTATTTTTTTTTTTATTTTTTTTTTTTTAGTGTTTTTGTATTTATATTTATTATTTTATTGATTTTTTTATGGTTGATTTTATAATATGACGTATAAGTTTATATTAGTTTTTATTGTTTATTGTTATTATTTATTAGTTTTTTGTTTTGATTAGATTTTTTTATTTTTTATGTATTTAGATTTTGTTTATTATTTTTATTTTATTGATATTAGATTTTTGGATTTATTATAATTTTAATTTTATTATTTTCTTTTGTTTGTCTTTTTTTTTATTTTATTGTTGTTTTATTAGTTATTTTATTTATATTTTATTAATTTCATTTTTTTTTTTCGATGTTTATTTTTTTTAATTAGCTTGCATGTATTGTATTGGTTTATTTGTTCAAGGGTATCCAGGACTGTATGAAAACAGTCTTTACGTTCAAAATACTCTCCAATTTTTGAAATTTTCTTTCAGGATAAAAAATAAATTATATTTTTTTTTATGTGGTTGATCTAATTCCGGAAATTTTCTAGAAATGAACTTTGAACTTTTCTCTTTTTTTTTTTTTTACAGTATATTTTTTTTTTTGTTTGTGTTTAACACTTAAAATGAATAGTCCCTATGGGTTATAACTTGCATAAGTTATGTGCTTGAGTACGGGTCTTTCTCGGCTTCGCCGTGTGTGTATAGGTCCACGGGGTGGGACTAATGCCCTCCTTTCGCGGGTTGAATTGGTCTCTCTGAACCTTGTTCTTCGCTCTTTATCTTTGAGTGGTTGTGTCGCGTGGGTTTCTTCTCGGTAGCCATCCCCTCCGTGGTATGAAACATCCTCTCCCTTTTCTGTCCCCGTCGGTCGATGACCTTCAAATTGTGATAAGTAATTTTGTTTTTTTTTGGAAAATTTTAAGTTTTTTTTTTAGGGGGCTCGAGCCGACGAGGACAGTAGGGGGGGAGTTCATACCAGGGATGGTCGGACAGAACCCCCGCGCACAACTCAAAGTACGCAGAATACACGGAGACTCATCCCCAGGAAGTTAGGTGGGGGATGTAGTCCCCCCGTCGTCCACCGGGAGCAGTAGAACCCCGAAGCCTCGCATTCTTTGCTGTTACCCTAGGTATTGTCCTTAGCTATATATTAAAAAAAAAAAATAACTTCAAACACAAAAAAAAAAATTAAAAAAAAAATTTATATCTCTATATATATAATTTTTTATTGAATCAAATATTTATAATTACACAAATCTATAGAAAGTAACGTTCTCTAGCTACATACTGTTAGCATTAAAAAAATCTGACCTATTTTCTATATATGATAATATATTATACTTTATATGTGATTTTTAATTATATAATATATATATATAAGTTATAGTATAGATATAGGTTATATTTATATATATTAGTATTATATATATAATATAATTATATAATATATTATATTATATAACTAGAATATATATTAGAAAACTAAAAATTATAATAAAGATTAAATAGTAAATATAAATCAATTTGAAGCTCCAAAAATAAAAAAAAGTAAGTCTTTATAGCAAATCGAATTTTTTAATTTTAATTTGCTATAAAAAATATTCCACCTTTTTCATATCTATTAATAATTTGATAAATAATGTAATTTCTATTGTCATATAATATTTTATATATTATGTATTATATATTATTATAGTATTTATTTATATTAAATAATATTTATAGAATAAATAGTTATATATATAGAATATATATATATTTCTATTAAATATAGGATAATAGAATAAAGACTCTAAATTTTTTGTTTCATGCTTTTTAATAAATATATATATATATATATATATATATATAGAGATATATGATAATATATATATTATAATAATATATATTATATATAAAAATATATATAAGTATAATAATATATTATATATATAGTTATAATATATACTATATATATATAAGCATGTGTGAGGATAAGAATGTGTGTGGGTATTTCTGGTTGGTTGGATGCAGAAACTACTCGGGTTTGAGACCTCTGGTTCCTCTGGAAATCAGAGGAAAGCGAAACCTTTTCTCCTTCTTCCCCTGTCAGATGTTCCTGTAAAGTCCTCCTTCCTTCAGATGCATTGCAGAGTCGCATAGAGGTTGAGATTAGGGAAGTGGTGAAGGCAGAGCGAATCTAAAGATCTTGTATGCAGGTGGGGTACATAGCCTGAACTTATTTGTCTTCTGTATAAAGTCACGTGTTGAGGAGGTATAATAAAGCACAGCTGCATTCATTGCCCATTTACTTCATCGACGTAAGCTCTTGTACCGCAAACAAGTAAGCAAATCTGAATATATATATATATATTAGTATATTATAATTATAATATATATGTATATATAATATATTATTATATATATAAAATAGAATATATATATATAATATATATAATATATAAAATAGTATATATAATATAGTATATATAATAATATATATATATATATTATATATATTTAGTATAATAAAATATTATATATATATTATATATGTTAATATAGTATAGTATATATTTATATAGTCAGAATAGAAGAGTTTTCTGGGAAACACTTATTTTATAATTAAAAACATGCGAAGCGAAAACTTTAAATCAATTATCAGACGTTTCTATTAGTGTAATGCATTTCATGCAAAATAAAGAACAGATAATCTATACTAAGTAAATTAAACAGAAAGAATTCTTGAAAAATAATACTATATTTAAAGTTCAAATTACCCGTATAGGTAAAATGATATTAAATAAATTATTAACTAGTCAGAAAACAGAAAAAGTAACATGAATGGTAAGAAGATAGAAAAGACATAAATAAAACAAAAGAAGCGGAATAAGAAGAGTAAGAAAAAGAAGAAGAAAAAGAAAACAGATCAAGCAATTGAAGTATAAAAAAATAATGGAATATTAATATGATTTAAGTGTTTTTTATATAATGACCAGAAATTTTTAAGTTTCGTTGCAGCAGAGGCATATGAGAATAATGAGCAAAGTTGTTTGATGATATAGAATTTTTAGTAAGATGGGAAGATCCTGATTTAGGTGGATTCTGTGAGAAATAGAAGATTATAAGAAAAGGCAATCCATTGGCGCTTAGAGCTCTCATTCTGAAGCTGTAGGGCGTTGGCCTACATTGTCGACATTACAGTTGGCACAATTGACGCAAGACCTCAAGCAAATTGGAATACTTTTCCTAATTTACAAATTGCTACCCGATTGAATGATTATTAATTAAAGCGTAAAACTACTGTGGAAAATTTTCTGTAAAATAAGTCGAATTGAAGGAAGATCATTGGAAAGAGGGTCAAATGGTAAGAAAGGTCTAGTCATTTTCAAATATATAGGTAATATATCAGTATATATTTATTAATTATAATTATATATATATATAGTAATTAATATAAATATATGAATATAATATAGTATATAATATATATATGATATATGATATATATATATTAATGTATTAATAATATAATATGATATATATTTTATTATATGATATAATAGTATTAGTAATATATATATATATATAAATATATTTATATATAGAATATATATAATATATAATTAGTATATATATATATTATATAATAGTAGATATATAATAAAATATATATATAATATTATATATATTGTAATCAGACCCAAATCAAATATTAAATTATAGCACAAAATTTTTTTCTCTTATTTGTGCTATAGTTATTATAATTAAAAATAAAATTATAATTATAATAAAAAAAAATATAAATTACAATAAGTAAAACTACATATCGGTCGAAACACTTTTTTTTCAATTTTCCGTAATGCCCTTATTACTAATAAGATCAATTGCGGCTAGTGCAATATATTTCAAAAATTTACAACGCGAGGGAACGACAAGATGAAAACGTGGAAATAGTATGAATGGGGTTCATGCAGCTTGAAGGTTCGGCTTGAAGCGAACTTTTTGGGTTCAGTGGAGCAGCCGAATGGTTAAGACCATGAATTATTATCATTCTCATTCGTAACATGCGTCAGTTCGAATTTCGACGGTGACATATTCTCAGTAGTAACAAGGGCATATTGGACTAAAAAATGTGTATATATATATATATATATATACCCGCAACGTTGTTTCCTGAGGGTATTTTTGGCACCCCTTCGAAGAAGGGGTGCGCCGGACGGTTGCGTAGCAACCGTCGTACGTGTCCCCCCCTTAGTTTTTGGCCCCCCTTTGGGGGGTTTAGCCCCCCCTTCGATGCTTGGCATTGATTATTTCGATATCGATACGATATTTGGTCGATTATTTTGCTTTCATAAAAATTTCGTGGAGGATTAAGGGATTAAATCGAACTCATGCAGGTGCGTAGGTCCTGCCACTGAGCTCTTGTATGTCCTTTCCTAACTTGAGCTCCTGTATGTACCTTTCCTAACTTGAGTTCATGTAGGTACCTGCCCTGTAATTAAAGTGAGTTCTCTCTCCCTCTCAAACACACACACACACACATTCACACACACACACACACACACAAACATCACTACTAACACATACATACACCACACACACACACCAAAGACACTTAAACTCACCCGATAGACCATACACCGCGGAGCCATGAGACACTGACACTCAACCCAAAATATTTTTACTATTGTTCAGACACACACATGGTTTAAAAAAAAATCACTACATACATCACAGTCACACTACATAGTTAGTACTTCAAGAAAAACCGATTAGCTCCTAAATAAATATTTAATGGCTCACTTTGCTGAATCAGCTTTGATGGGCTTCATTGTGTTGCCTCAATTTGAACCTTAGCTTGTGGCTAAACTTTGATGCTTTCAAGAGGATGGCTCAACTTTGGCAGAACTTTGATGCTCAACTTGATAGCTCAACTTGTGGCATCCGTTTGTATGGCTCAGCTTTATTGGAATCAATGTTGAATGCTTCAGAATATCTTATTGGTCATCTTGGATATCAGATTTATTGAATTGTTCAATTACTTTGATTGTCCTAATCACCGAAGGAGTGTTAGGAGTTCCTATGACAGTCCACAGGATACGCAGATGATGCTCAACTTGCATGCAAAATGAGTGCCATAATGTGATTGCAATAGGTGCCAAGTTGATGCCCAATAGTGTCCGGCGTGAGTGCCGGACATTAGTCCAACGAGTGCCATCTTTTCCAGGAGCCATTTTCCTAGCCTTCACTGATCATAGAATATGGCCCATTATTATTTGGGAGCTACCCGTAGGTTGTAAAGATATGAGGAATAGATGGTGTATAGTTAAGTTGTAGAAAGAAAATTCCTAAATGAGAAGTTAGCATTTTTCTAGCCTTTTTCTAACCTATTCCCCGGCCTAGTCAGTCTTAAGAACAGCGCTATATGATGGCTTTTCCCCTTGTCATTATAAGAGGGCACCATGCGGCAGCATGCGTACGTCCGGCGCGAACGCAGACGAACCGGCCCCGCAGCGCAATATTTCCGCGTAAAAGCCGCCGCATGCGCCCGCAGGCGTAATATTACCGTGTAACCGCCGTTCGGTGCCCGTCCAGGGCACCCATATTTACCTGGTGCGAACGATAAATAGATGATCAATGTAAACATCAAAGAATGTCTTTCCGAAATATAACTAGTTAATCCATTTTATTCATACTTAAACATTTTAATTAAAAAACATACTTTACAGCCTTAAAGCAGAAAACAGTAAACTCAATAGCTCATTTGCCAGCAACAGAGAATTAGTTAAGGCTTTGTTACTGCTTTCGCTTTACTGCTTACTGGGCTTTACATATATATAGATTACATTATGTTTTCCTTTATATTTTATTTTGTTTTACTTTTATAAATTTTTAAAAATTGTAATATAGAAGAAAAACACGTGCCTGTTATATATCATTTATTACAAAACGTATCGAAATTTTATTTAAAACAATACTTTACGACCTTAAGGCATAAAACAGTAATCAATAGCGCAGTTGCCTGCAACAAAAGGATTAGTAGGGATTAGTAGGATTAGCAGGGAAGTTTTAACGGCTTTACTTGCCTTACGGCTTACTGCATACACATATTTTTAATATATAAGAACATTTATTAAAAACATTTTATTTTAATTAATCATTAACATTATATCATCACTTTCTGTTAACTAAAATTATTGAAAAGTTTCTTAAAAAAAAATTCTGTTTTATGATTTATTATTATAATTATTATATATTATTATATATTATTATTATTATTATATATATGATATATGATTATTATTATTATTAATTACATATTATATTTATATTATATACATTACTTTATTAATTATATATTAGATTATTATTATTATATATATATATATTATATTATTATATTTTATTATATTATATATATTAATTAATATTATTTTTTATATTATTTAATTAATTATATATTATAAGATTATAATTAATGATTATTATTAAGTATTATTATATTATTATATATATTAAGTATAATTATTAATTATTTTTATTATTATAGTATTATATGTTAATTATTTATATTATTATTATTATTATTATTATTATTATATATTATATTGATTATTATTATATTAATTATATAGTATATTTTTTTTTTATTATTATTATTTATATATATTATTATATAATTATATATATATATTAATTATATATATCTATATTATATTATTATCATTATATATTATTATTATATTTTCATACTGTGCTGATAAATTGCAAGGCCTATTATTATTAACACACCACACACACACACACCAACCACACAAACACACACACAGCAAACACACACACACACACACACACACACACACATACACACACACACACACATGCACTAAACTTCATATATTTTAGGTGTAGTTCTTTATATTTATTTTTTGGTTTTCATAGTATTTTTATTATAAATGTTTAAAAATTGTAATGTAAGAAGTAAAACCAGAGTGCTCTTATATTAATCATTTTATTTACCTAAATTGGTTTCGAAAATTTATGAAAAAATATATACTACATACCTTAAAGCGTAAAACAATAAATCAATACGCATTTGCCTAGCAGCAAGATAGTAGGCCTTTGTTGCTTTACGGCTTACTGCTACGACTTAAAACTGCTTTACACATATTTTAAATATAAATGTAAATGATTAATTAAAAAACATAAAAAAGTTTTAATATGTATCCAATAATCTTTGAAAATATGATGTAAAGCAGTAAAAAGCAGTAAAACAGTAAAGCTATTATTCACAAAGCCTTACTAATCCCTGTTGCTAGGCAAATGCGCTTTTGATTTACTGTTTTACTGTAAAGGTCTTAAAGTAGACTTTTTAATAAAAATTTCGTACATTTTTAGTAAATAAAATGATTATAAACAGCTCACTGTTTTATTTACATTAACATTTCAAACCAATTAATAAGATTTTAAAGAAAAAAAATATAAAAAAAATAATTAATAGAATATAGAAGTTTAAGTCATCGCGCGCCTAGTTTTTGTTGCGGGTGAGTTTGTTGTGTGTGTGGTTGTGTGTGTGTGTGTGTTTTGTGTGTGTGTGTGTTGTGTTAAATAATAAAGGCTGAAGTAAAAAAAAAAGGATAAAATAATAAATAAAATAATATAAAAATAATAATAATATAAAATAATAATACATAAAATAATAATAAAATAATAATATAAAAATAATATAAAATAATAATAAAAAATAAAAAAATAAAAATAATAAGAATAATAAAAAATAAAAAAATAAAAAATAATAAAATAAAAGATACGAAAGGAAAAATAATGAAAAAATAATAAAAAATAAAATAATAAAAAAAATGAAAATATAATAATAAAATGATAAAGATAAGGAAATGAAATGAATAATGAATAATAATATAAAATAATAAAAAATATATAAAATAATAATATACAAAAATAATAATAATAATAAAATAAAAAATAATAATAATAAAAATAGATAATAATTAAAATAAATAATAATAATAATAAAATAAAAAAATAAAAATAAAATATAATACAATAATTAATAATCATTAAAAAAAAAACTAATAATAATTGTTTTTATAAACGAAAAAGAATAAAATAAAACACGTAATTATCAAAACTATATTTAAAAACTAGTATTCAATATATTAAATGAAAATGAATTATAAAAAACATAAAATGTTTTAATAAATAGTCTCATATATATAAAATATGATGTAAAGCAGTAAAGCAGTAAAGCAGTAAACAATCTCTTTCTCTTTTACTTTATAATTAGATACTCTAAGAAAGGAGCGCATGATTTACTTTTACTGCTTAGAGTGCAAAGTAAGAATATCCTTAAACAAAAATGATACCAATTTTAGTAAAAATAAAATGATTATAGAACTCTTTATTATCTTCTCCATCAAATTAAAAAATCAGAAATAAAATATTTAAAAACAAAACAAAAAGAAAGGAAAACAAAATCTTAATACATATAGAATGTAAACAGTAAATAAGGAAAGAGGACGAACAAAGCCTACGAACCCTATTTTGCAACAATCGAGCGAATATGTCCTAGGAATTGACTGCTTTAAGCTGTAAAATATGTTTTAAATAAAAAATGTTTAAGTATGAATAAAAATGGATGAACTCATCAGATATTTGAAAAAAATTATTTAATAGTTTACAGATATCATAATTACTTCGCACTATAGTCCGGAGGTCACCGCGACGTTACGCGGAATATCGCCTGCGACGCCGCGGTGTTACGAGAAATATGCGCTGCGGCGCACGCAGGGCGGAGCGGAAAATATTGTGCCTGCGGGTGCGGTTCGTCTGCCTTCGCGGCGGGATGCGCAGCTGGCGCCCTGGTGGCCACTCTTGACCTAGGGGAAGCCATCAATATTAGCGCTGTTTTAGATGTAGGGTAGGGCAGATTAGAAAAGCTTGACTATGTCATTCATTGTAAAAAGCAACATAGCAACTATAAATAAACCAAATGATTCTTCAATGTATCTATCTAGACGACACAATATTACCTATTCATATCCAGTGGAAGCTAGGAAGCTGAAAAGCACTCATGCACAGTGCATTTGGGCACTATTGGCACTTCACAGCGACACCCTATGGCACTAATTGAACTAGTGGCACTCAATTGGCAACTCATCTGGCATCAGTTGGCACCACTGGTTACTGCCCGTGACATCTCATAGGACACGCTAGACACTCCTTACGTGATGGAGAACCATCAAAAATGTATGAAACCTCAATAAATCAATCTCAAAGGCTGAACCATCAATAAATCTAAACCATCGACAAAGGTGCCATCAAAGCGGAGGCCATCAACAAAAGGTCCAACGAAATGACATCAGGAGCATCAAATTGAGCATCAAAGTGAGCCATCAAGTTGAGCCATCAAAGCTGAGCAATCAAAGCTGAGGCAACAAAGTTTAGCCATCAAAGCTGAGGCATCAACAAAGGTGAGGCATTAAAATATCGAAGGAAATAATCGGAACAATAATCGAAACGATGCTGTGGTGTAAATTGTATGTGGTGGAGGCAAGTATTGTGGGGGAAGTGGTGTGTGAATGAAAGCGTTGTGTGGTGTATGAGTAAAAAAGGACGTGTTATGTGTGGTGTGTGTGTGGTGTGTGTGTGTGAACTCGCTTAATTACAGGGCGGTCACCTAACATGAACTCAATAGGAAGTACAACAGGACCAATTAGGAAGTACATACGAAGGATCAAGTTAGGAAAGTACATACAGGAAGCTCAAGTTAGACAGGTACTACGCATGGTATTGCATCAGTTCGATTTAATCCCACTTAACCCTCAACGACTTATGAAAGCAAATATCGGCCAAATATCGTATCATACCGAAATAACGACTGCCAAGTAATCGAAAGGGGCAACCCCCAAGGGGGGCCAAAAACTAAGGGGGACACACGCGTACGACGGTTGCTACGCAACCGCCTGGCGCACACCCTTCTTCAGGGAGCCAAAAATACGCTCAATGAAACAACTTGTGGATAATATATAATAATAAATAAATAATAATAATATATAATATATAATAATATATAAATTATATATAATAATATATAATAATATATATAATATAATAGTAATATTATTATAATAATATATCATATATATATAGTATATTTTTGTATATCTCTCTCTCCTATCCTCTACTCCTGATATATAACTATAATATAAAATAATAATATATATAAAATATATAAAATATATATATAATATAATAAATAATAAAAATATAATTAATAAATATATTAAATATAATTTGGCACTTTAATCAGCTAGTGGTGCAATTGCGTCTTTTTTCTGACTACTCTGAATTGATCCTTTGACTCGGGGAAATTACTCGGTCACCCGAAAAGTGGGGCTTAATCACCGAATGGATGACAATTCATCCATCGTTGCACAAATTTTAAATCCCCAAACATCCATCGTCATCAGCTTTCTCGGCGCATTTCGGAGAAGACAACTCGATCGCATGGGAAAAACTCTCGCTCCCTATCACCCTTACTAATCATTCTGTCGGAACTGCAGGGGTAACATTGCACAGCTAACCTCATTCGCACTCAAAAAAATGGCCAACCTGCTTGGTTCCCCTACTAAAAATTTTTGACCTCGTCCAATAACACTATAGACAACTTTTGTAAATTCCTGCCTTCCTCCCTTATTCACTCTGACGGTTCCGTAGCTAACTCCTTCTAAAAAGGCCAATCTCTTCGCCTCCTTTTAATCAATTCTAGCCTGGATGATTCGGCATCGCTCTCTACTCCTTCTCTTCTCTAGATCCCATGTCTTACCTTGGATTACACATGACGTTATGGGGATCTGAGAATCTATGAAACAGGAAGCTATAGCCTGGAGCATTCCTCCCCGTTTAGAGGGAATGTGTCTCATTGCGCCTCGCCCTCTGCAACCTAATTCTATGTTAATTACAAATTTTTACCCAGCTGAAGCGCGCATATGTCAAACCAATCCCCAAAAAATGTAGCCTCGTTTGTCCGCAAAACTACGCCCTAAGCTCCACTTGTATTCACTAAAATTCTTGAATCTCTTGTTAACTACAATATGAATAATCGGAGTCTATCCTTTTTCAGATCAAATAATCGGCTTTTCGATGCTCGGAGACCAACTGGAATACTTCCTATGCTAACGATTATGTGCTGCCCTCAGGGTCTATGGGAGTCCTGCGTGCGCTTTGCATATCCAATGGGAGCTTTGAGCCGGGGGGGTTTGGCAGCGTCCCACTGGGCCCTAAGCTCCCTTCCTTTAGGTATCTCCTTCCTTTACTTACCTGTCCTAAGTGTTCTTCCGATCCGTCATATCAGCACTCGTGATGAGCGTCCCTCTCCCTTTTTTGGCTAATGTGGTTCCTCAATGCTGGTCCTTCCAACTTATCCTACTTTCACAACGATCCCTCAGCGTACTATCGTTCACTCTTAGCCGGTATGAACCGAACTCTCTATTCTTTACTTCCACTTCAAATCTGTCCCGTTTGCATATGAGAAGTGTGCTATCGCATCGGCTTTCGATCCTTTCTGACGAGACGCTCATTTCCGGGGGGCACGGGGCAACCTTGTAAATTCAACCCTTTAAATACAATTTCTTTAGAATTCCTCTCAAAAACCTCTCCCAACTTCCTATTTCCTTCAACACTCTAATCACCTGAAAACAACACATCTTGTCTAAAGGTAAAACAAACAAATTGTCTTGGGAACCTCATATTTCAATGGTCTAAGGTGGCTTCAAAAAGCTGGGAGTTCTCGATGGTTGTTGCGGGATTTTTTCCTCTGAACAGTTACTCCAGTTAAGTAAGTCCTTAATTCGCCCTTGTATGATTACTGCCTCCATTGGAGGGCTTCCGGACTCTACCCTACTGGCTAGTGAACTAAAGCCTAAAAGGCAAAAAACTGCCCCTTCTCAAAAAACTCCCTGACTCTCATGATCTAAACTAAAGACTAATAAACTTCCCCTTCTTCAAACTCCCTTGACCTCACACCAGCGAACTGATGTGCGCACTATCCTTTCTATAGTACTACAGCAGCAGATGCCGGGGACGTTGACCTCTGTACATTCCACCACCAAACTGGCTCGCCCACGTAAAACAACATATTGTCGTTGCCTGGCATAATTGAATGATATTGAGACCCAGACGTTGTTCGTGTGGCCTCTCTTTCCCACACGTCGTCGTGAAACTCCTTCCTTCTTCTGTTCCAACTGTATTAATCTCCTCCTTAAAGCCCACCTGCGCTCACCAGAGATTCGTAGGCTTGGGATTGGAGGTTTCTATGTTATTCTGCCCCCTACTTGAAAAGGGCCCAGCCAGTATGTAGTGAACTGTAAATTAATATATATATAATATATAAAATATAATATAAAAATATATATATAATATATAATAATATATATAATAAATAATAATAATATGGTGTGTGTGTGTGTGTGTTGTGTGGTGCGACCGGTTTTTAATGCTATAAAAAAAATGTAAAAACGTCGCCAAGAAACTTTTCTAACTTTTTTTTTTGTTTTATTTCTGGTCGGATTTTGAAAGAAAAAAAAAAACATATAAGAAAGAACTCATCCAGTCATTTTCAAATATGTAATAAAATTTAATGTCAGTTCGTAGGAAAAAAAGTTATTCTCGTTTCAGACTTTTAACAAAAAACATTTGGGAATTTTTTTTTCATCCAGTCATGGTGAATCATGCACCAAAAGAAAGCTCTCCCTTAACCATTTCAAAATCTGTTATAAATCTGAAATAAATTTTATGGTTCCTCATTCACTTCTTTGGAAAAGATATTTGAAATCGGACAAATGAATTATAATCTGTAAAGAACTTAGAAAAGTAATTATAATTAATATATTTTATATAATTTTATATTAACAAAAATTGAATTAAAATTGACAATTTTTTTTTTTTGGTTTGTATTTTTTTTTTTTTTGTTACAAAAAAACAAAAAACAAAAACAAACAAAATCCGGCTTCAAAGATATGAATATGAAACTTGGACATTGCAAACTTCAATTACACTCCTCTGTATTTTGTTGGGAAGATATTGTCCATTGTACTTTCTTTTTCGAAAATTTTTGAAATTTAAAGATGCTATGAAGAAATAGATTTTTCAAAACTTAGTCCATCAATGTGTGCAAGTTATAATACAAGAAATACGTAATCCCAACTCACAAGACAAATAAACTACCAAAGAGGTGCCTGTAATATATGGAAGTTTGGAGTTTTTTGGGGTATTTTATTTTATTTTATTTTATTTCTTATTTTTTTTCTTGTTATATCATAAAAATCCCATTATTCAACTATCTATAAAATTATAGCAAAGCAAGGTATCCAAAATCTGTATTATATTTTCTTTTTTTTTTTTTTAAAATTGTGTTAAATTTACTCATCAAAAAAATATTGGAAATGAAGATAAAATAAAAAATTTTACTCAACCGATTTTCATATTTATTACAAATTTGGAAATGGTTGGAGAGATCTTTCTTAGAAGACACAAAAAATCCTAAGTAATTTTATTGTCAAAAGATGGAAATGAAAACTTTTTCAACTGACTCGATTTTTAATTTCATTCTATATTTGAAAATGATTGGAGAAAGTTATTTCTTTTATTATTGTCCCATTAAATTGGGTCCAGAAATAAAAAAGCTGGGAAAACGTTAGCTCCCGTCTTACATTAAAATTAAAGAGATATGTGAAAAATTATTTAATACCTATTTTCATCGGTCTTTGATGTGAAGCATATGACAGCACAAAAAGATAAACTTAAACATGTGTATATTAAAAGCCCTGAGTAATAATGAAAATTATTTTGAAAAGATAATGTAAAACCAAAAAAAAAAAAAAAAAATAAAAATAACAAAAAAGGCTAAAACAAAGACCTGGTCACAGGAAACCGATTTTATAAAAGCAAAGAAACAAATATTAAAACGATAAAAAATTAAAATTTCCCTCATACAAAAAAAAAAAAAAAAAAAAAAAAAAAAAAAAAAAAAAAAAAAAAAAAAAAAAAAAAAAAAAAAAAAAAAAAAAAAAAAAAAAAACACAATTTATAAGCATGGATATACCAAAATATTACAAAGTTTCTTCGCAATTTTCAAATAGTTTTTCATATTTTACAAACAATTTCAGGTAACTCAATGTAGAATCGTCGATATTTAAACTACCTTTAAAATTATTATTATTATTAATATTATTATTATTATTATTATTATTATTATATTATTATTATATTATTATTATTATTATTATTATTATTATTATTATTATTATTATTATTATTATTATTATTATTATTACTATTATTATTATTATTATTATTATTATTATTATTAATGTGAGCATTATGAATCAATCTCAATGGACTACTCCTGTCTTCTCAAGGAAATAACATTTTCCCTAATACAAACTCGTCAACGACAGGAATTTTGTGAATGTTTTCGAAGCTTTGCTGTTATATGACACTCTGGTCATTTTCATCTCTAATGTATATATATATAATATATATATATATATATATATAATATATATATATATATATATATATATATATATATATATATATATATATATATATATATATATATATATATATATATATATATATATATATAGGGTGTATCGTTAATATTGCGAAAAAAATTAGTATGATATTCCTTGCATAAATATAAGATAATATGTGTCAATAAACATTTCACCGAAAACGCCTCGTTTCCAAGATACAAGGTGATGAAACCTATTTAAATATTAAGTTACAATAAACAGTAAACTAAATTTGGAAAGGTAATTAACAAATTCATTCAATTTATTTAATTATAAGAATACATACATTACTGCACAGAAGAAAATATACAACAGAAATAGTACGAAGCAATGGTGCACTAAGGTTATAACAAATATTGAAAATATGAGCACCCCCAGAGGCAATACAGGCCTCTATTCTGCGACGCATTGATTGGAGGACACGTTCAAATATACCGTGTGTGTCTGTGTCAAATGTGTCACAAGAAGCGATTATGCTTAGCCCTTAATCTTCCGGGACTTTCAAACTGTTGCTGTATAAACCCAAATGTTTCAGGTGACCCACAAGAAGAAATCCAATGCATAGGTCTGGAGACGCGAGGCCAAGTTGTGGTACTTCTCGACCTATCAAACGGGCGTGGATATACAGGTCAAATAGTTACGAAGCAACTAAACTGAAGTGAAGCTGGAGCGCCGTCATACATGAAAATACATTTTCGATTCTTAATCTGTAATGGGACGTCTTCCAGTAGTGTAGGCAAGTCATGTTCAAGAAATGTGGCGATAAAACGTCTTCCAAGTAGCCTCGCGGTAAAGAATGGACCTATCAAATGGTCGCCAACAATTCCGACCAATACATTCAATGAAAACTGGTGTTGATGGCGGCTTTCAACTATTGCATGTTGGGTTCTCATCAGCCCATATGAGATTGTTGTGGAAGTTCAATATGGCGTCTCTGGAAAAATTTGCCTCATCGTTGAACAATATTTCTGTTAAATGGTGAGGATTGTCTGCAATTTTTTGTTGCATCCATCGACACAAAGCTACTCTTGCAAGAAAATCTGTTGGTACAAGTGCCTGCACTCGTTGGATGTAATAAGGGTACAGAAGTTGATTTTTCAATACCCTGAAAACTGTCAAATGACTTACATGTAGTGTTGCAGCAATCTTTCTGGTACTTGTTGTAGGACTGTCCTCAAGTCTTGGAGAACCTGTTCTTCAACATCTGGAGTTGATACTGTGCGAGGTCGCCCTTTTCCATTAGTAAGTTTTTTAAAACTTCCTGTTTCTCTAAGACGTTGATGGAGACGTGCAAACATAGTATGATGCGGGATGACACGATTAGGGTACATTTCTTCATAGAGACGCATGGCTGCTAATACGACCGTAAACAAAATGCATATCGCACATTTCACTATTTGTGTAATTCATTTTGAAAATATGAGCAACACTTGAACACAGAACTTGACGCGACACGGACTAGTTATATATATATAATGAAGCGAGATCGGAACTAGTAAATAAACAGGTACGTAAATCTTTTCCTACGGTATATTTGTGCTTATTATAAAGTAGATGTGGCACGGGACGGCAATTGGAATTATCAGATATGCTTCCCACATAGGGTTTCATCACCTTGCATCTTAGAACGAACGTTTTTCGGTGAAAATGTTTATTGCACATATTATCTGTATATTTATGGAAAAGGAGATATCATTTACTAAATTTTTTTCGCAATATAACGATACACCCTATACTATATAT
>JABUQX010022671.1:0-22500 GCA_015478945.1 Trachelipus rathkii | reverse complement strand
AGAAAAAATTCTGGGTGAATGTTTGATTTTCTTCTTTCTGGGGTAAGTAATATAATAAAAGATTTTTTGAGGTGATGCAGTCATTCTGTTTGTTGCTAGCCTCTGTCCTAGTTGGTTTATATATTATTGTTTAAGTTCTCTGTTTGTTGTATTTATAGTAGAGTTGTTAGCTGTGATTTCTAGAGCATCTGTAAAGCCATTAATTTTTATAGAAGGTGATATGGGATGTGGTATATCATGCATAAAAAGGTTAAAGAGTGTTGGTAAATGGGTGACTCCCTGGAGGGACAGCGTTACATAATTTGTATGTACGAGAAGAGTTGCGTCCTTGCGTGACTCCAGCTGTAAGGCCTACGATCGGATAGATAATGTACTATTTTTTTTTTATCTCTGATGGTTATATCTGTGTCTAGTACTTTCTCTATTAAAATGTGACGAGAGTCTGTATCAAATGCCTTGTTAATTAATGTCTATTGCTACTGGAAGAGTGAGAGAAGGGGGAGGAGTTTGATTAAAACCAGTAAGAATGTGTTGTGTTAGATTGCTTTGGAACTCTCTTGGTGGAATGTTTTTGTCTAAATCCATGTTATGAGTTTGATTAGGGGATGAAAAGAGATATTCTCTTTATGATATAATTAATGCAAGGAGTGTGGTCTTGGAGTTACTGACCTTTGAGCTTTTTCGTACCTTTAGTTGTTAAAGAAAACATGGTTGCTTTCAAAATCTCAAACTCAGTTTCTTCATCTACATACTTGACAATTTTCCCACCACAATGATATCTTGCTTGAAAACACGCACCTCTAAACCTCTTCCTGTTATTAACATTTTTGATGTTTTATTTTCTCGTAACCTTTCATAGAGAAGTATCACATTATCTTCTTTCTATCAAGCTTCTAAGAAGTTGGGTGTTCATGAGTTGCCATCGAAGCTTCTCACCACTCCAGATGTTATCTCTTTATAGGGGTATTGTTCGCCCTTGCTTGGAATGATTGCACACATATTCTCTTCTTGGTATGGTGTAGTCTAAGGCTTTTCGAATTCTCAACTCTCCAATTCTGACTAACTCTCTCCAATTTTCTAGTCGTCGAACTATTACGTCACTCTCCTTATAATAACAATGGACACTGATCTTCTGAATTTTCCATTCATATACCTAATTCTCTGAGGAAAGTTTGTGCTACTCGTCTTTCACATAGTCTCATAGTTTATCTGTCCAACTCTCTAACCCCAAACCTTACTGCTATGCTCAATTTTATATTTACTCTACTGGGAAAATCTGAAGAAGAAAAACACTCTTCAAAATCTTTTTTTCCGATTTCCTAATTAATTTCTACAATTTCATTTATGAAAAAACATAAATTATAAATATGTATGGTTAATTTTTATTCTATCTAAAAGTTTTGGAAAGAATAACTGTTTGAAGTATTCTTCCCCCTCATATATAAGTTTGGAACTAACCCTTAAAAATCTGTATTTACTTTAACATCTTAATAGCAATTTTCTAACTAAGAAAAAATGATAAAAAATTATTTATTGGTCATTTCATTATTGTACTCGGATTTTGATGTTATCAATTTTTTTAAAAGTGAGTTGTTAATATTTTCCTCCCATATATTTACTTACTTTGTATGTAAGACAAGTTTCTTATTATTATTTTATATTATAAATTTAACAAAAACAAAAACATTCATAGAAAATGCTTTTTAATTAGTTTAAGCCAAGAAAAGTAAAAAACCATATTTTTTTAAAACAAACTGATTAAACCAAAGAATGCCAATAACATATATATATATATATATATATATATATATATATATAATATATATATATATATATATATATATATATATATATATATAATATATATACAAGCTCCTATATATATATATATATATATATATATATATATATATATATATATATATATATATATATATATATATAAGGTGGGCACCGTTAATGAGAAAGTTAACGTCGTTAATTTTTAATCGTTAACAAAAAATATTAACGACGTTAATCATTAAAGCGTTTATCGGTAAAGAATGTAGCGGAAGTTAACGTTAATCGTTAACGTTAACCGTCTTCAAAATATGTAGGAATAGTAATAATTATTGTTAATTTTCTTTTATTATAATAATATCCCTAACAATATTAATAATGATATTAAGCTTATCAGACAAATTAATTAGGCTTTGACCTATAGCAGATGCTTTTGCCGCTTGCCGAAGAATACTTCCAAAGCGTAAATACCTTATTAATTAATACTCAATACCGGGTGTCCGTAAAAGAATGTCCCAGTTTCAATGCTTTATTATAACAGCATAATATACAATATCCATATCATATCATACATCAAAGTGAAGAGTAAGTTGCATAGTTTCGAATATGCACTTGCGCCAGAACGAGTTCCTGATAGGTCGACATACGCGCATGCGCGCATTCAGATGTAGTCTTCTCTAGTGCGTGCCCCACATACTGACAATGGCGAGTCCTGAGCGTAAAGCTTTCTGTGTCCTACAATTTGCTAAGTGTGAATCTGTAATTACGATTCAACGTGCGTATCGTTTACGGTTCCAATGTGACCCTCCATATGGCAAAAACATTCGCCGATGGTATAGGCAATTTGCAACTAATGGATGTCTTTGTAAAGGCAAAAGTACAGGACGGCCCAAAGTGACTGTACAGGATGTGGACCGTATCAGGGCCTCGTTCCTTCATAGTCCTAAGAAATCCGTTCGGAGAGCAAGTCACGAACTGAAGGTGCCAAAAACGACGGTGTGGAAGGTGTTAAGGAAACGTTTACACATGCGTGCATACCGGTTGCAGTTTGTACATGCTTTAAAGCCCGACGACTATGCTCTACGGTTTACCTTTGCCTGTGCAGTGCTAGGTCGAGACGATGACCTTCTAGATCGTGTAGTGTTTAGCGATGAGTCCACCTTTCATCTCAGGGGTAAGGTGAATGCCCATAATTTTCGTATCTGGGGTCTGAAAATCCGCATGAACTTGTAGAACACGAACGTGATTCCCCAAAGGTTAACTTTTTCTGCGCCATATCCCGACGCCAGGTCTACGGACCTTTCTTTTTCGCAGAAGCAACCGTAACAGGGGTCGCCTATCTCGATATGTTACAACAATGGCTCTTTCCACAATTATTAGAGGATGAAGCGGTAAACTTTATATGGCAGCAAGATGGAGCCCCTCCACATTGGAGTCACATAGTGCGAGCGTGGTTGAACGACTTACTCCCAGATCGTTGGGTTGGTCATAATGGTCCAGACGACAGAGCTCTATATATCTGGCCCCCCGGTCCCCGGACTTAACGCCATGCGATTTCTTCCTATGGGGCTGCCCAATTATACGCAGAGTTGAAACGCAGAATTGAACATGCCGTTCCTTCCATTACTCCGGATCTGTTAACCAATGTTTGGGAGGAATTGGATTATCGGCTGAATGTATCCCCTATAACGAAGGGGGCACATATTGAACATATGTAGGAAAAACTCTGTTCAATGACCTTCACTTTGATGTATGATATGCTGTTGATATTGTATATTACGCTGTTATAATAAAGCATTGAAACTGGGACATTCTTTTACGGACACCCGAGTAGTATATTATTGTAAAAATAATAGGATATGTCAACTTAGAATTTTAATACAAATATGTATATTTTTTATAAATTACAACGCTTATGAGGCCTAGTTCTTATATTTTTCACTAGTCGCAAAAGAAGCAAGTTCAAGTAACTAACGAAAGAAGTTAATGACTCATTGAACGGGCAACAGTCACTATCTCTTTTTTTCTTCAGCGAACCAATAAGAAATGAGAATACAGCAAAAGAAAAACGTCAAACATTTCTAAACGGGATAATAACCGTGTAAGAATAAACACATTTTGAGCCATTGAGAGGAGCGTTTAGGAAATTTTGGAAAAAAAAAGTTTGTTATCGAAATCGAATCTAATACAATTTAAAATCTGATAAGAAAATATTTTATAAACTCGTAAATTAAAGTAACGATTAACGGATGTAGGGGAAAATTTTAACTCGTTAATAGTCCGTTACTTCTTTTCGAAATTAACGAAAGCGTTAAAAGTTAACGAAAAAATTAACGAGTTAATTAACGGATTAACGCTCATTATAGAGATCAGTCTTTGTACATATATATATATACTTCTTAATAATAATAATAATATTAATAATATATATATATATATATATATATAATGATAATGCATATATGTCCAACTAACAGTAAAGAATATATAGAATAATATATTTATTAAAATTGTATAAAATATATTTAAATAAGTATATATATATAATAATAAAAAGTATCTATATATAATAATAATGTATTTAAATAGACAATAACTATTGATATACAGTTAAAATATATATATATATATATATATATATATATATATATATATGTAGCACTCCATTAACTTTGTTAAAATTTTAATTTATGTTCGTACTTATGCTAAGATTTGTATGTCACATCTTAATAATAACCAGCAATAATATATATATATATATATATATATATATATATATATATATATATATATATATACATATACTTCTTTGCTGCTATATATATATATATATATATATATATATATATATATATATATATATATATATATATATATATATATATATATATATTTACACGTCACCACTCACGGGGAAGGCTCTATTCAAGGAGGGGACAGAAAATAATTAAAAAAAAATGATAAAAATAATAAAAAATCTACAGGATATTTCCAACTTCTTTGGTCTTTGACTTCCTTTTATTCTTCTTATTCTTAGAAAAGCTTTCCTCTTCATCCATGAACAGAAGAATATGCATTAACAAACTAATTAGTTTATTGAGTGTTGTTGGGAAGATATATGCTGGAATTTTAGTCGAAAGAGTGCGTCGAGTGACTAAGAGGGACTGATTGATGAAGAACAAGGTGCGTTTAGGAGTGATAGAGGATGTGTGGATCAAATCTTTACATTGAAACAAATGACTGAGAAAATGAAGGAGAAGAAGAATAAATTGTATTTAGGTTTTATGGATTTGAAACAGGCGTATGATAGGATTAATAGGGAGGCTCAATGGCAGATGTTAGTAATATATGGTGTTGGTGGTAGGCTCCTGAATGGAATCAAAAGTATGTATGACGATAGTGAAGCGTGTGTAAGAATAAATGTGTCAAAAGTGATGGTGTTAATATAATCAGCAGTGAGGCAGGGAGTGGGTGGCTATGTCTTCGCTGTGGTTATCAATTTGTAATATGATGGGGTTTGAAGGAATTATACGAGTGGGGCG
Source organism: Trachelipus rathkii (assembly GCA_015478945.1). Taxonomy (NCBI): domain Eukaryota; kingdom Metazoa; phylum Arthropoda; class Malacostraca; order Isopoda; family Trachelipodidae; genus Trachelipus; species Trachelipus rathkii. The sequence goes on along the minus strand of JABUQX010022671.1, from coordinate 17,179 downwards.
GTGGCTAGGGAACTGGTGTTAGAATGATGGAAAATGGAGGGGAGTGGAGGGTTCCCAGCTATTATATGCGGATGATTTGGTTTTGTGTGGTGAATCTGAAGGGAGTTTGAGAGGATTGGTAGAGAGATTTTGGCAGGGTGTGTGGTAATAGGAGGAGTTTGAAATTAAACGTATAGATAAGAGTGAGGTGATATGGTTGTGTGGGAGGACAGTCCTCGGTGTGAAGTTATGTTCGATGATGAGCAACTGGAACAATGTCTGAGTTTAAATATTTAGGATATTGTGTGGGATGAAAAGGGAACGAATGATGCAGAGTGTAGTTAGGAAAGTTGTCGATGGCAGGAAAGGTGGCTGGTGCAATCAATCGTTGGGGGATGTAAAAGGGACTAAGTCTTAGTGCACTAAGGTTTTACATGAGGGTATGTTGTTACCTTGTGTTAATGTATAGTAGTCGAGACTATGGTCTGGAATAAGAGGTATAGATCTTAAAGTTTTTCAATGTGTTCAGATGGACAATCTTAAGATGAGCGTGTTACGGTGTGAGAAGAATTGGATAAAATGAGGAATGAACGTATTAGAGAGGTTTGTGGTGTGAAGATAAGGGATAAATGAAGAATAAATGAAAGTACGTTGAGATGGTTTTGGTCATGGTGGAAAGGATGAATGGATAGTCGCGTTGGTTAAGAAGGTTGTATATATTTAGGTGAGTGTGTTTGGAATCGGCCGGCTAAGAGAACGTACAAAAGGTGGATTGTTGTCATAAAGGGCAATGGTCTCGGAGGAGAGAAAGTGTGAGGTTGGCATAGGTGAGAATAAAGGTGCATAAATAGGAGTGAATGTAAAAGGCGGGTTTTTGTGAGGAGGGTATGGTTGTGGCCCAAACTGGGCCAGGGGATGAACCTACATCTGACGATATGCCATAGTGGAGGGTTGCGTCTCGTTCCTATGAAGCCTCTAAGGGTGGAGAGTTTCTGACTCTGCGACGAGTTGCTCATAATAAGTATATCCGAGGTGGGCGTATAGGCTGGGGCTTTTTTTGTCCGACTTGTGTCATATCATCTTCTGACTAATTGTTCTTTTCCCGGTCAGCATGTCACGTGTATATAGCACCTTTACCCCCAGTCGTTGGGAAAAAAAGGAAGATGAAGTATTGTTATTGAGATGTATATATATATATAAATTTAGTATATATATAATATATATATATTAATATAATATATATACAGTATAATGACTATAAAATTAATAGAATATTAGTTATATGATTTTTATTACATTTAATATTTAAAAAATAATATATAGATTTATTAAATTTTGTTAATAACTATATATAAAATATATATAATGTAATATATATAATATTATAATTAGTAATATATATTATATTCTATATATATTACAGCAGATTATAGAGTATAGTATATATATATATATATATATTATATATATATATATATATATAAGTTAACTAATAATATAGATGTAATATGAGTAGTACGTATATGATATATATATATATATATATAGTATATTGCAATTTTAAATAGATATTATATTATATTATAATTATATTATATAATATTACATTATATATAGTAGTATATCTATCAGACTATATGATCGCCACTGATATATATATACTTTATATTATGTTATATATACCTTAGTACTATATATATATATATAGTATATATATATTTATATAATATATTTATATACTGTACTATGCTATCAACACAACCCTATTTGCGAATGTAGATAATATATAGCATTATAGTATATATATTTATATATAGTGTATATTATTAGTAGTAAATAGTAAAATTAATATAGTATAGTATATATATATACTATAGTATATAATATATATATAACTAGTAGTATAGGGGTGATATATATAGTACTAGACGTTTGTTGTTTGTGTAGTTATTTTTATTTATTATTATTACATGCTACCCGCAACCCGTAGCTATTCCCGTGGCATGGTCGCCATTTTAAATGAAGGGGGCATAAAAAAATAAATAAAAATAATAATAAAAAAAATTACAAAAAGAAAAAGAAAAATTAAAATAAATGGATAATTAAAACACCAGCCCTGTTCCCTTGCCGTAACGCATTGCACCTCAGGTGGTCTCAGACGGGGACTACTAAATATAGAAAGATTGAATAATACAGGGAAATAGAAGAGCAAGGATTCCTAACAAAAAGGAGATGTGGCCGGAAAGAAGGAGGCACCGCACAACGAGTGATCCTTGAGTGTCCAATATTCACACAATTTTCATCTGAGAACAAGGAACCTCTTATATTACGAGGGTTACGCAGTGGTGGTGGAAGGCGAGAGGTCAATTCTCTCGAGCACCGCTGTCCTGTTGGATGAACTCTATAGGAAAGAGATAAGGCCACAATTGTCATCAGAACTTTAATTATAGAAGAAATAGGTTATTTATTGTTCTTGGTAAAATATATGAACGAAAACTATTAGTTAAATACAGAGTAGCGTTTTATTGGACAATATTCATTACTATATTTTACATCTTAAATCATAAATTATTAGTATAATCGGTGTTATATATGACTTATTTTGTACTTTATGGTAATATATTTCATGGAAATATAATGATTTTTTTAATATTATTTGTCATACTGTGTAGAAATCTCCTATCGTTTTGCTCATTTAATATAGAGCGGAATATTTGCTCCAAAATTTGGATCTCGCGCTAAATTTGACATCAATTTGGTTTTGTAAATTTTTCCCTGGATATTTCCTTGATTTTTAGTCTGGTGTTTTATGCTTTTAATCTTAAACTTGGTTGTAAGGCAACTATACCGTGGTGTATATATTTATGAATGGCATATAATGTGTGATAAGATTAAATACAAAATTTCCCGATTACAGGAAACAGGTGTTGCTTTTACATATGAGCGTCTCAGCTCACTAATAGAAGATACTTAATAAGGGTTGAAAATGATTTTTTAAAATTATTGGTACTTGTGGACTGAAGAATAGCAAATAGGCTGGTCAAAATCGAGAGGCTGTCTATAAAGGTGAAGTAGGTGTCTTTCGCCACAAAAGAATAACGTGAGACGAAGTTTTCTGTGCTTTTGTAAGGGTATTGTTCAACGTATAAAACGGAGCCGGTAAGCGAGCGAGAAGACTAGTCAAGAACAACCTCAATCATCTTCTAATGCTAGATGAGGAAGAGCTCTCAACTAACCGCCTACTCAACAACTTCTCTACCTATACTACGCGTCATATCGTATTAGTATGAGGTAATAGCAAGGTAAGCTACGTAATATATACGTAGAGGTACAAAGTTAAGAATATTAAAGTATAAAAAGGAGTGTAAAAAAATTATGTTTTGAAGATAGGGTGTCTGATTATAGTATTATGTATACGGGGCTATATATAGTAATACTTATACGAATACTATAGTATGAATATTACATATATAGCACATGAATATGAGTGTATAGTTATACTATAACTAGTATTATCCATAATATATATAGTATATATATAATATATATATTTGTATTATTGATATAGTTATATATACTATGTTAAAAATATAGTGAGCCCACTCTATTATGACAAAGTGTACTACTATTATTAGGAAAGTTATATTGCGCTAAGTATATATATATGATAATATGAGTACACATTCTTATATAATACTAATCATCATATATAATATATATATAATGAATACTTATATATAATATGTATATTATATATTACTATATATATATATCTATATATATGGAATATATAGTATATATATTCATTTTCTAAGGTATATGCCGATGTGGTGATGTGTGTGTAGTGGTTTGGGAGGGGGTTTGAATATACACAATAGATATATTATACTATATGCTAGTACTGTATATATATATTAGTTATCGTAGAAGATAGCGGAAAGATCTAATTATATATATAGTTAATTATATTTATATTAGATATACGTATATTTATAGTATATATATATATATATATGGGGCGTAGTAGATATTATATATATATATTAGTATTAATATAATTATTACTGGATATATATTATAATATTTTATATATCAAAATATTTGTTGACCATAGTTCACAAAAAAGTAGTTCCATTACCGGTACTGGGGTCGGTCCGTTACTGTGGAAAAAGTATTTCCCGTTATCGTATTTCCCGTTTTTTTTGAAATGGAAAAACTATGATAAAGTTTCCGTCACTGGCGCCGTTATTGATAGCCGTTATTAGTGGTTTTTGACTACGACTTACAAATCGGTAAGTCTTAGTATCGGTGAATTTATTGGTGTTGTGGAACATTAAATTTTTACACCATATTTATATCATCTATTAGTTAAAAACCATAACCCTCATGTAGAACTGCTAGCGCGCTCAAGCACTTAGGTCGCCTTTTATTATCCACGCAACACGATTTAATGTGCGACCAGCCACGCTTCCCGCCATTTCACCACCTTGTCTATTATCACTCTTGCAGTCATCTGACGTGTCGCTCTTTGCATTCGCGATGCTCTTATTCCTAAAGTACTTTAACTCAGACACTTGCTTCCAAGCTCTCACCATCTATCCATAATCTTCGCACCGAGCGAATTTCCTCACTATACGACACCAAATCTCCTACCTTGATCTACCGTTTTACTTCAAACATCTCCTTTTACACACCTTTACTCAGCCAATCTCTCTAACCTAATCCTCTAATCTCATGCTCTTTCGATTCTCCATACAAAACGGCGAGAATCGATGCCGCATATAACAGGGCACTAAACCTCGCACTATCCTCTTTCTTCTCATACATGTCCTGACACTTTCTGACTCGTCACGAGGTGACGCGCGCCGACCGGTCTACATCTCTTTCATAACATCATCCATACTTACCAATTGATAAACCACTCCCACAGGAGGACATAACACATCCTGCACTCCGTCCCTGGCGTAGATTAGGTATCTAAACCAACTCACTTTCAACACGCAAATTATTTCGTAAGACCGCTTTCACTACTCGTGTCATAACAGTCATGTTCTTGACATTCACCACTTTTCGACGGGAGGGAGCTTCCCCCTAGACGAGGAGCCTAGCTCAATAATATCGCCAACAACCGGCCAGTATAGAGCTCCGGCCATATACTATCCTGAGTACAATACGCCTGTTTTCACAAATCCATAAAACGTATAAAATGCACAAATCTTAATTCGGTTGATTCTCCATTCATTTCTCAATTATATTGGTTTCAATGTAAATATCTTGATGCACACAAACTCCTCTCACACTGCGTCACGTAACGCGACTTATTCTTGCACAATGCCAGTCTCCTCTCAGCGCGCGTATCACTCTCGAGGCACTTCTTTTCGACGACACATAAGATTCTACCGCCTTATACTTCTTTCCGCAAACAGACCTAAATCAATAACCTCAGATAGTGTCTTTATAATTCCTATACATTTAGCACGCCTTCTCTACTTTCCCTTAACCCTTATATAAGGAGGTAATATTACTGCATGCTCATCTCTCCCGAATTTCCCTCGACCGGTACTCCTCCATTGAACGCTTTTGTTTACCCAACTTCCAGGAGATACCATTCCCCACCCCTGCCCCCCCTGCCCGAACGATAAAGCCCAAATCTCCAACCTCGTTGTATACTTGATCATGTGTCAGCACAGTTAAGATTGTGTCATTCCTATAACCCATGCGACAGTCTACCGTGATTCCGTTCCAATCTTTCCATCACGCTCTACCCAACATTCTCACCTTCATCCTACTAATGAAGTCCGTCACCAGAAGTGATGACCCTTTCGCTTCTGGTACCAGGATCAAAACCCAGAACGACATTGCACGTATCACCTGCTGTCTTCCATTAACTTGTAACGCAATGACTTATCAGGGACAGGATTTTCGAATGTATGTCTCCTCCCAACTCTCCAACATTCATCTCAATCAGTTACGAAGGCACCATCCGACTATTCAATTAATCTTGCAAGAGTGCTCCTACTTATTCCCCATATATCTTATATATATTATAGTATAGTTATATATATATATATACTACTATATATATATATATATGCGTATGATATATAATTATATATCTATATATATATATGTATTGGAAAAAGTCCCAGTTTCTGAATCAGGACTTATTAATTGGGGGAAAATGATGACTTCGAGTCGTTCGAGTCGTTCGAGTCGTGTATATGGTGGGACTACGTGAGTAGGTTGACTCAGTCTGGACGGCGCAGCTATGCTTATATTATATATATATATAATATATAATGTATATTAGTATATATTATTAGATAGTATTAACTTTATTATAATATAATATGAGGTACTATATATATAGGCTATATCTTATATATATATATATATATATAATATATATAATATACTATATTTTTTAGGTAGGCTAGGTTAGGTTAGGTTAGATAAGTCTGGTTTAAGTCACGACTAACTAGCCTAACCTAACCGAACCTATGGAACTAACCTAACCTTCCCTTACATAACCTAACCTAAGATCACAACTTCCTAAAAGAGGTAGAAGTAAAAAAAAATTACGAGGGGCTATATATATAGTATATATACTGTATAATATTAGTATATATATATATTATATATATTTATATTATATAATATATATACTCAGATATATTTTTTTTATTAAGAAATATAATATTATTATTATAATAGGTATAGTATTACTATATAGTACTAGTAAAGTGCCGTGACTGAGTGCAAATCTTCTTCACGTAGTCACCATAGTAACGACTCGACCGACTCGAGTCCATCAATTTCCTCAAAAATTAAGTACTGATCAGAACTGGACTTTTGCATATATATATATATAATACTATTACGTATATAGATATATATATATATATAGATATATAATATATATATATATATATAATGAGTATATATATATATATCAGTAATACTATATAAAATTTTCTGTAGCTTGACCGGTGGGTCAATTGGCTAATTCAACTTCAGAGAGCAAGTGCGAACAGAATTGTAACGGACTAAAAAAGTAACGGAGGAAAAAATAAGAACGGGTTATTCGGTGCGTTACATGGAAGAAAAAGTAACGGAGGCCGTTACTCCGTTAGTCAAAAAGACCTAATTCCGTAGTAACCGATGAGTTAACGGATCTAATATGCCTACCTCTCTTCTCTCTCGTCTCTCGTCTCTCTCTCTCCTCCTCTCTCTCAATCTCGTCTCTATGCTCTCTTCTTGGCTATCAGAATATTCAAGCTACTCCTCTCTCTCAATCTCTCTCTCTTCTCTATATATATATATTCGTATTATAAAAATTTTGATAATTATCAATTATAGCCTTATATAAGTATATTATATATTTTAATTATATATATAGATATTATTATATTATATATATATATAACTTAAATGATAATTATACTTACTAAACTCAGTATAGCGTATATATATTAATATATACCTTATAGTATATAATATTATATTATACTATTATATATATATATCCGGTATATATATATACATAATAGTATATACTATACATATATATTAGGTATATATATAGGAAGTAGTATATAGATCTAGTGGGTATTTAGTTATATATCGTATAGGTTATTAATTATATGATAAACTATATAGTATATATATATATATTATTATATTATATATATATATAAATATAATGTACAGAACTTCCATTATACTACAAGTATGTTGTAGAAAAATTTTAATTTACTGTTCGATTATGCTAAAGATTTTGCGCAGCAAATTTTAGCATAAGTCGAATGAAATACTATATAAACTCGCCTTGTCGAGAGTGACTCACTAATATACAAAAACTAAACTACTAATTCAGACTTACTATCTCTCTCCGAAACTCAATTGCCTGAAAACAGGCTCAAAAAAATCTAATGTCAACTGGGGAGGTAAACAGCCGGCTAAGTCACCGAGAAGCCAAATCTTCGACTCTCAAAACTCAAGAAGGAAAGTCCGAGAAAGGGAGGTTAAAAACATCGACCTCAAGGCAAAAAGAAACTTCTGGAAGAATTTGAAGAGAGGAGAGAAAAAAAATTCAACAGCAACGGGTAACTTGCTATTACCTTCATGTTAAATAGCAAATACAATTGTTCAAAAATATGGATTTTAAAAAATTCCCGTCATTATCTTATATAGGGACAATGAGTTAGTGGGAGAAGGGCATAACTTGATGGAGCTAAATTTTTGACCTTATGACAAGCTGCCGATTTTTTACCTGCCCTTGACCTTTTTTGGGCCGTGACCTTTTTTTACGTGAACTTTTTTGTGGCCTGTGACCTTTTTGTGCCTTGAAGAAGGTCTTGCCAAGACGGGGCGAAGCCTCCGTGTACGTATTGCTCCTATTTTGACCCCCCTTAGGGGCTTAGCCCCTTTTTGATGTTTTGGCCTTGTACCTTTTGTGAGACCCTCAGAATAAACACACGACCAATCCTTTTGGCTTCCATGGGTCAATTTTATGGCCCCCCTAGTTTTTGGCTTGGACTTTTTTTGCCGCTTTGGATTTTTGACGGACACTGTCCGAAAGGATATGGGCTGCCCAGATACCATGGGGTCATATTTATGAGCTCACGAGTGCTAAGTTTTTTGCCTGGGGGTAATCATACCAGGTTTTTAACATTCGTAATTCTTTTCCGGACCAAACCTCTTTGGTCCTTCCATGCGGTCAGTTTTGGCCATCGCTAATCTTTTGGCCGGAGCCCTAATTTTTGATCAACCGCCTTATTCTTTCGACCAACCCTTGGTCATCCATGGGTGCCAAATTTTGCCCCACCCTATATTTTTGGCCAAGCCCTAATTTTTTCTGGCAACCCTACATCTTTTTGGTCAATCCTTGGGTTCTCAAAAAATTCATTTTGGAGAACCCAAATTTTTCGGTCACCCTGTGTGTATTCTACGGTACAATTTTCACACACATATGGTTCAAGATTTCACTTTTTTTAATAATTACCCAAGGTAAGTACACTTACGCACACACGATTTAAACATATTTAATAAGACACAGAAGTACTAACACTCACACACAGATTTACTTACACACACACAAGACAACTAAAGATTACCTTTTTCGGTGGAGGGTTATGTAGCGGATTTATCCTTGAGCGCGCCTCTGTAGAGCTCCTGCCACAGTTGCCCTTGCGTGCGTCATCCTGATCTGCTAAACATCGAGGTCAAGATAGGTATATCTGACCTCGTGTTGGATCTATCCTAGACTTAATGTCATCCGCGGTCCACACACTCACACACACACACACTAGCGTCAGTCGGGGCACACACACACACACACACACATCACACACAACACGAGCTATTTGCTGGGATTTGCGCGTGGGGCGGCTAGTGTCCGAAGTTCGTCACCTCTTACACTTATACAATACACTTTCACGTAATGAAACTATACACTCGACGCCATGAGATACTGTACACTTGACATTTCCACTAATAAGTGAGCCACGGACGTAAAAACAACCCTGGGGCTAGACTCTTTTAGGTGCTCCCTGTCATATTTTTGGCCAACTTCTAATGTTTTGGTCCATAGCAGCCTGATTTATTCGCAGACCTATTTTTTGTTGAGAGACCAAACCCTTTGGCTCTTCTCGGGGGTGCAGGCAGATCTTTGAGCAGAACACCAAATTTTTTGGTGTCGCACACAAGTGAGTTTGTGTATTCAGGGTACGAATTTTCAGGAACATTGTCATTTTCTTCCGACCATTGTAGCGCTTTTTTGAAGTGACTCAGATTTGATTGTGACTGCTCAACTTGATGGTCCCAATCACCGTAAGGAGTATGGGCGTAGGCGATGGTTCTAATGGTAGTGGTTTCTATATGAGTATAGATTTGAGTGCTTCAGGTAGAGTATGCGAAAGTGAAGTGCCATATCGAGTGCCAAGTGAAGTGCCACTGTAGTGCCAGTGAAGTCGCCAATAGTGCCGAACTGCAGTGTCACATACAGTTGCCGGAACGACGTTGCACACATAGTAGCCAACTGCTGCCAACGTTTTTTTCGAATGCCTTTTTCTAGCCTCCCTGAGCCTAGAATAACCCCAATATGGGTGTCTTACCCCTAGGTTAAAAGGTATGAGGAATCGATTGGGTGTGGAAATTTTTGATTCAAAGTGGCTGCTAGGATGGTTTTGCCTACGTATGAGTTAGGCTGCTTTCTTCTATCAGTCATGAGCCGTATATATATTAATTGAATCTATATAGTTTAATAGAGTAATATCGGTGAATTATAGCTAGTCTATGAAGATAATTATGATATAGATATAGTAATATATAGCTATAATCTATTATAGGTATATAATACGTATTAATATAGATATACATTACGTAGTACGGATTAGCTATATATATATGATATATTATATGTATATATAATATTATAAGGAGTATCTAACAGTATAAATTATTATATTAATATTTATAGGTGATGTAAGATATTTGTATATATAGGTCCGAAATCATTTCGTCATAGATAGATAGGTAGTGGGCGAAGATGAATTAGCTAGTGACTTTCCTGTAGTTGCTTGTCTTTAGTGATAGTGAGATGTACAAGGACAAGATATGATTTTGCATTAAACATTTGATAAGTACTTGCACTGGCATCAATATCAGCGTAGCACTATAACAAAATAACACAGACTAACTAATAAGATACAGCACTAATTCCCCCTATCCTGAATTGGCCTTCCGGCGTTTGGTTAAATCTCACAACTTTCGTAGGGCATCCTCACGCTATGAGGCTCTCTACAAGACTCTCGAGTGTGATTTGATGGCGTCCTTTCTGGACCCAGGCACCAATCACAGCATCGTTTGTTTGGCACTACTTTCCTTGGGGAAGGAAAGAGGCGACAAACACTTGAATTTCAAATAATGTATCTTATATTAAGTATGAGCAGACCACCATTGATTTCAAGTGATTGCAGAGACTTCAATAGCCTCTACAGAGTTGCATCACCCTCTAATGACAACTGCATGCCATTGTCTACAAGGATTCCCTATCGTAATTTCACACCTTAGAACTGGTGGCCTCGAGTGCCAAAAAAAGGATCTCTGTTTTCGGAATAGGGGTGAGGCACCCTAGTTTCGACTTCAACAGAGATACTTTTCACCTCCTTCGATTGGATACATGAAATATAAAGTGGAGGAAAGGGAAGAACAGGTGAAATAACTATTTGTGGAAGGAGAAAGAACTTACAATAATGTATATTTAATACCATGTTTTTAAACACTTTGGTTCTCGTATTAATTATCATAACAACGTCTTTAATCTCTTATTTTCCTCAAGAGATATTTACCTCGGTTCCTCATTTCTTTTCTCTACTTCTTTTATTCCGCGTTTTTCTTGCGGTCTGGTGGGTCAGGAACGAGGTTGTAGAAAATTTTGACATTCTTAGCATCTAAACGCTTTTGAAATTATAGCATTGCGTTTGTTATTTTTAACGCTTTAATATAGGTCCGTGGAATCTTGGAGAGAGTTTACCACGGTTGTACTGTTGACTCTTTACCAGTAGATATTTTGTATCTTTTAAGTTTCGGGGAACGAACACATTTCTGTTTCGTAAATTAGTCCTCTGGGAGAGCGGTTTGGCCATGAGCCCCGCCAGTTTTTCAATATAATTGTCATAGGATTTTGGTCCGTCTGGGACAGAAAGGTCTAGCAAGCCGTCAGGAATGTTTATATCTTGTCCATACATCAATTTACTGGGACAGATTCCCGATTCTGAGATCGGAGCGAGCCGAAGTGCGAACAAGACGAATGGTAAAACGTCTAACCACCCTTGACTCTCCATGCCTGGTTCAGCTAGCATGGTTCTTAAACTGGTTAGAATCATCTTATGGGTTACTTCTGCTTTGCTGTTGCTAAAAGGTGAATAGCTAGCGGTCGTTGTATGCATTATTCCTAACAGTTTACAACACACTTTCAAATTAACATGTGATGCTAAATTTCTCCTTTTGTCTGTGATGAGGTTTGCTGGGAAACTCCACACAGTCGGAATTAGCTGATTAATTAATGTTTTAAACCAACTGTCCTCTTTGGTGATGTCCTTCAGGGGAAAGGCCCACACATAATGAGAATCACCTATCAATGGAAGTGGTTGAATCGCCGTTAGTTACTTTGTACCCGTCAGTAGGCGCAGCAGACGGCTAAATTTCCACATACTTCGGACAAGTGTAATTTCTGAAACTCTGTGAGTGAACCTTCTCTTGTATCTGCTTCGAGTAATCACGTAGGGCTTTTATGCTGCGAGTCTCGTGTTGTTTCCTATTTGATTGAGGGCACACTTCTTACAAGTGGCCATTTCATCTCTTTTATAGCATGTTACGAATAACGCAAGGTCGGCTGTTAGTAGATGCAGGTTGAGACAGGCGCGACGAGATCCCTCAGGGTGTCCTTGCAGGAGAAATGCGTATCGCATCCGTAAGTAGGGGATGCTCATCTATAGTTGTTGAGTGCTCGGGAGAACTGATTCTGGCATAATCGTAAAGAGGTTACACCGAAATGGAGAGAGATATTTCATCATTTTTCGTTTGAACCATGCATGGCTTGATTTCTCTTCGTAAAGTGACGAAGTGAACCATTTGGTATCTTCGGTATTTTTAAGTAGAGGATTGATGTATCATCTCTTAACCTGGTCTTACTAATGTCAGACGTATTAACTCTCATCATGTAAGCGCTGTTAATGTAATATTCAGATATGAGCTTCCCGTTATAGTTCGCTGAATTATAGGTTTAGTGTTTCGAGTATTCTCAGTAAGATATCCATTATTCTCACTCTGAACGTTCTGTAGGTGCGATGGATTATTTTCCCCTTATTCTTGTGAGATAAATATCTTGTTCTGATCCATTTCTTTCTCTCTTTCATTCTTATACAACCCTTTTTGGGCTTAAAACATTCTTTTTTCTCATGGAGACAGTATTCTCTAAAGTGAATCTGGTCTTTTTTTACGAAGTTGTTAATTTTGTAACAGGGGTACTACTGCTTTTTTTAACCCTTCTGTGTGACATGCCGACCAGCTAGCGACGGTGTGTTTTGTTTTTATTACCTCTAATTTGAGTATGTGCGGAGCTGTGTTGAGTGTTGGAAGAAAGTGTGCTTTCATATATTTATAGAGACGGTTGTGCATGACTTTGGACGCGACTCCACGTTGAGTGGTGGGAACTTCGCTCTTATTGGTAAATATTGGCTGTCGTATGTGAGGACCAAATCACAGATGAGGGAGGTGAGGGAGCGGTCCGATCATGAGAGGGTTGTGGAATTCTGCTGCTTTTTTACCTTCGGTTGGAGTAGTTCCAGTTTCTTCGTCATTTTGATCAACTTTCGATTTATTTATACAAATATTCTTCTAGTCGGATTTTTCTTTTGTTGTCTGTTATTATTTGATAAGAAACTTTGTAACTAGGTTCAAGATAATGTGAGGCTTCTGAGTTTAAGAATATTAAAATTTTTGTCTCATTTTAGTTTCTTCTTAATATTTGATGTTATAGGAGGCTCTCTGGCAAGTTGGGTTTTCTATATTAATAGTTTTGATCTTGTGGGAGGAGATATGCCGTGCTTTGTGAAGATACTATCGTGCAAGATCAGGACCTAACAGTTGAGCTTTGCTTACTTGACTCAGTAGATCGTTCTACCTGTAGGAGAGATGAACTGGAACTGATAAAAAATGCATCGGATGGTTCGGTACTGCAGAATCAGTGAGTTGTCGGGATAAAATGAACAGCATGCTGGCAGAGATACGATTTGTGGTAGTGTATGTATATCATTTTAGTAAGTGGAGAGTCGCCCGAGCAAGTACACTGAATGCATTTGCAACAGCATGTTACTTAATTCCTTCGACAGTCCTCTTAATCTGCTTGTTGAATATCCAACAGACGCGCGCGGTTATGAGTAATTTTAGCATTTTAACAAACTATATTTAAGCTCTGGGGCGCCCTGCTATATTCTATGGAGAGATTAAGCGTGATACGCGCTATGCTTCGAATGGAAAAAGCTACTCGCTTTCCTAGGAAAGATCTTAATTATTTGATGGGTCCTGGGCTTTTAGGGGTGTACTAAGCAATCTTCCAATTTTCTTCGGTTGAATTCAGGTCTGTGACCGAGTATTTCATTTACAGTATAATGTAGTCCCAATAATCCATCGCTCTTTTTTGGCCACTTGGGCATCTTTGCGGGTTTTAATCTGAGTATGTACGAAGTTAACGTTAACCTCTTTCCAATTACCTGCTCCGAGGTAGGGATTTTGTGCTTCATTTTACACGCTCGGTTCCTTTTTGGTGTATCCAAGATGTCATGACCATCGATAGGGCTTGATATTTCGGGTGAGGGGGCCTTGTACTGACTGTATCAAATTAAGCTGAAATATAAGGGGGAAGAGACGTATCCATTGGAAGCTCCTGTAGGTGAAGAGAACCGGACGTTTTTGAAGTGATGGTAAAGTACTTTTGTGAGTCTGGGGCTAATGGCACCTGAGTAAAATGCCTGCGTCAAGTCAAGTTTGCTGTATAGACGGCTCCCCTGAAGGTTGGAGATGGCATCTTGCAGATGCGGGAGTCCATGATTCCTATCTCAGCTCTTTTGTCACTCTCTAAATCGGAGCTTATTCTGACTCGATTTTCGCTTTTTTCCAAAACGCTCATTGGAAAGCCCAGGGGGAATTGCTGGCGCGAGCGCAGGACTCCGCGTTGCTTACAGAGTGTGTCAAGCAGTACTCTGCGATTTCTGGTTTGAGGCTAACAGAAGTTTAGGGGGACCTGTGGCGCTTGTGGCCTAATGGAGGGAGAGTGGGAGGATCTTTTTTAATGTCATTTTGTGTAAGAGGGAAGGGCGTTGGCTAGCTTTTCATTAAACTCCTCTTGGAATGCATAGAGCGGGTTCTCGTCAGTAGTTATTCAGGCCGTCCGTCAGCTATTAATTGACGTGTGCTCATCGCTCTTATTTTTATTATTATATTATCAAAGATTTGACAACTATCGCACTTTATGTTTCTTGTTTCAATTATATGTAGTGCGTTTTCCGGGGTAGATAGGGGTTTAGTCAGATAAACTGCGAATTGTTCGATTAGATAGAGCTCATTAAGACTTTATTAAGAAGAACTATGAAGGTACAATGCAACCAGGCTACGGGGACTGGGATGAGGAGAGAGAGAGAGATATTGAAGAGGAAAAGAAGCTCAGGAGCATCATGTAATATTAAAATTTTGCACTGATGTTCCTACTCAAGTTTTGAGCAGGTATTGATGTGTACTTGTGCTCAATAACAATTAAAATCTCTTTAAAATTAATGCCGCATGAGCATGCTCGAAAAATCTTTAAAAATGTTAATCCTACGAAATTCTGTACTTACCATTCAGCTTTATTATCAGAAATAATGTAAATCTCCTTATAGTGCACGCCCTCAAATCCAGATCGATTTCAATATCTTTAATACCGATGAGAAGGCAATTTTTGAGTGATTGTTAGCTGATGTGCAAGCAGGTATGCTCAGCCGTGCGGCGCTTTTGATTTTATGATTGATGGGTCTGGTGAGCATTTGCGAAGGAATACGATATTGCAGTTTCAGAAACCAAGGTTCTATCGCAATGAGTAATGTGATGCTTATTTAGTGTGATTCAGTTAGACTATGATACAAGGCAAGAATTCGTCATGCACTTGCTCGAAAGCCCTTTTGTCTCCACTACTAAGCAGCGGTGTTATACCTATCGTTACTGCTCTAAGACAGAGCGCGTCGTCATCCAGCACTTAAATCAGTCTGAGGTCTTCTGGACAGGATTATTTGCTTCACTTGGCGTATAGTTCGCATGTTTCGACTATTGGGCATTGTTCCTATAAGGCACCGGACTGATGCCCCCTGCGCTCCATCATATAATAAATTTGATGCTTAAATATAGACGCTAATCCACATGCATTTGGGTACTGGAGACAAGTAGTAATGACAATGTGTCCTGATGTTATTGTACATTAGCCGCGACTATTGCTTTGACGACCTCTATGTCTGGTGGTGACGACCTTTTTATTGACATCGAGTATAATTTAATTACTAACATAGGTTAATATTTGTGTGATATATTTTAGTTTTGTGGACTACTCTTACTTTCATATTTAAATTTTTAGAGTTCTTTAACACTGAAGGATCAGATGCATTCTTTTTCGCTGGTTTGAATATGAATAGGATTGCAAACGAATTAGAGGTATGAAAATTGTTTTTACTCAGAGTTCTCTTATCATTGTATTATTTGTTGTGATTTGAGTTTAATGAATTTACTAAATTATATATTTGCTAGTGCTGGTAGTCGTATCTACATTTTGATCGATTTTCAGGATCATTGTTCTGTGGCATGTGTAGGTTTTTTGAGTAATGAATACATTATTTTCCATTGATTATTAATATTATTGATATTGATTATTTATTCTTTGATTTGATTATTATGATGATGTATACATTATTTTATTAGATTATTAAACTATATATTAATTATTAATATTATTAGTAGTAGTAGTAGTAGTAGTAGTAGTAGTAGTAGTAGTAGTAGTAGTAGTAGTAGTAGTAGTAGTAGTAGTAGTAGTAGTATTTCTGCCACTATTATTTTTAATGTTAATAGAGTTATTATGATTCATATAATTTTTATTTAATTCACCAGCACTATTATTTTGTAAGTTTATTTCATTACACACATCACTGTTTGTAATAGGGTCATTTATCACTTGGATGGTATTATTAAATCTCACTTTTCTATTGTGAGTATGATTTTCATGGCTGCGTTTCGATGGAAAAATTCGCAGCCTTTTTAGCAGTTTCCCGACGATGATGGGACATTATTGGTAGCATTTCTCTCGTTATTACTATATAGTAATGGATACATAGGACACTCACTACTCTCACATTTATAAGCTTTGAAGAGATAGCGAGAATGATAGAAGCATAATTGATTTACAGCGTTATTAAATGCTTTGCTGTACCCATTTGTATCTGATCCTGAGTAGCGTGACCTACTTTTATCGCGTGTCCTATTTCCTCTCTCAGCTGTGTCTGGTTGGCTTTTAACGAACAGCTGAAAGGCTTGGGCGAGCTCGTTCACAATCTTTGTGAGGTTGGCCATCTGGTGGGCAATCTGACCTTCGCCGCTGCTCTCAGTTTCATGTTTGCGC
>JABUQX010022670.1:32500-47840 GCA_015478945.1 Trachelipus rathkii | reverse complement strand
ATATATATATTATATTATATATTAATTATATAATATTAATATATATACTATATATATATATTATATTATATATATATATTATACATATATATATTATATATATATATATATATATGTAATATATTATATATATATACTATACTATATATATATATAATATTATATTATAATATATATATAATATATATATTATATATTTAAAATATATATATATAGTAAATATATATATATTTATATATATATATATATCATATATAGTAATACTATATATTATTATATATAGTTTATATATACATAATATATATATTATATATATATTATATTAATATATATATATATATCAATATAATTATATCAGTATATATATAGTATATATATATAATATATATAATATAATATATAGAATATATATATATATTTATATATATATAATATATATATTTATATATATATTATATAATTATATATATATATATATATAATATATATACTATATATATATATATATATATATATATATATAATATATATAGTATGGCGTATTAAAGCAGGGCGGCAAATTCTGGAGGGCGGCAA
Source organism: Trachelipus rathkii (assembly GCA_015478945.1). Lineage (NCBI taxonomy): Eukaryota > Metazoa > Arthropoda > Malacostraca > Isopoda > Trachelipodidae > Trachelipus > Trachelipus rathkii. The sequence continues at coordinate 47,264 of JABUQX010022670.1, read as the reverse complement.
ATTCTGGAGGGCGGAATATTTTTTAAAAAAACTTATATGTTGTATTTGTTAGTGCTATCATACTATATTATATATATATATAGATAATAATATATATATATAATATATTATATATGTATATATATATTAATAGACAATTATATATACTATTACTTATTTCTATCTTTTTCATTCACCAGTGGTTTCCAAGTACCAATTTTTGCATGTTAAAAAAAGAAAAATGTTAAAGATTTTCCTTATTTGACATTAATTTGGCCTTTTCAGTTTCATCTCATATAGCAACCCTGATTGATATCTTTCATTTCATTTTTTCCAGATATTTAATGTGGTTTTGATTTGTGAGTCTGTGACTAATTTTTTTTTTAATTGCTAGGCCTGAACCGCCTACGTGCTCTGGCTGATACATACATAAGTGCATCAGTTCTGATGATTTATTTATTCAAGATAAAAAATTGAAATAATTGAGTTTTCAGAAGTAGAACATTATTTATTGTTTTTAACAAATAGGTGGACTTAGAAGTTTTGATATTAATGGATGTCGAAAAAACGTTTGAGGCGGCAGCATGTAAACGCCGTCCGATCAGCAGAAGAGAAAAGGAGAAAAGGAAAAATAAAGTGTTATCTAACAATACCGAGAGATAGACTCATTCTTTATCCGAACAGACAAATGAATCTCTGTTCGTGAGTGCGGATGGAATCTGAAGTAATTTCAAGTCACTGATGATAATGATAACAGGGGTAATCGTGAAACATATGCATTCGACTTCCTTACGTTACTGTCGGAGAATAGTGACCAGGTTAGACGAAGCACAAGACAAAAAAATGCTTTATACCAAGCGATGATCCTTTTTATTAGAAGGTTAGTGAGGCCACGCGAGACTTACTTTGGCAAAATCAATGGGGATAATCAAAGTTCAGACATAGATTTTTTTAACTCTAAGAGAATTTATTCCAGATAAAAGTAGATTTTTAACAAAATCCTTGTTTGAACGGAAACTTTTGAATGGAGATGTTGTGAAACGTCACTATTTAGTGTACTCTAACAGTCCAAGGATGCCTCTTTGTGGTCCTTTGTAAACTTTGTTGGAGACGGTGTTGTATCAACTTTTACAGAATGATAACGATTGGAACGCATGGCAATACAAGATGAACTGAACATGAAAATCCGTTTCGCAATCGTTGATTTGTATGTTGATGCTGAAGAGGCGACTAAAAGTAATGTTCATTATTATTATTAATAAGCAGCCGCTCTCTCAATTAGAAGAAGTAAAATATTGGAGAGAAATGGACTACAAAGAGTTATTGCTGTTATATAAGAAACTTTCTTTTCACGGGGGTTACCATTCCGAGGCGATGATGAAATAGATGGCTCTGTTCGAAATGGAATTTTATGATGTGTCTGGAACTTATTGCAGAATTTGACCCTTTTTTACAAAAAATCCACCTATCTCAAATGTTCAAAATTCTGGCAAAGGAAGCACTTCTTTTTTATCACATAGCACTTACGAAGAAACTATATTCAAATTATGGCTAGAAAGGTAATCAGTGAATAGTGAAAGAAATTCAGGAAAAAATATTTTTCTATATTGTTGATTCCACTCCAGACATTTACTCATAAAGATCAGCTGAGCTTTTTCATCAGATATGTTAGCAAAGAAGGTACGCCCAAAGAAAGCTTTTTAAGATTTATTATAAAAATCCTGTTCATACAAGTAAAGAACTAGCGGAAACAGTTGATGAGTTTTCTCAAAGCAAATGAATTAGGCATAAGCAGTTTGTCGGGGCCAAACGTATGATAATGCTGCTACTATGTCAGGAATATATTCTGGCCTGCAACAAGAAATAAAGGGTCAACCAATCTAGATATTTTCATTACCATGTTCAGCTCATTCCCTTAATTTATGTGGGATCTAGTGCTGCCACATGTGTTTAAACAGGCGGTTTCTTTTTTTGTTTTGTCCCAGGAAAATCTTTATTAATTTTTTCTTCGGGCTCTACGATTCGTTGGGGTATCTTAGAATCCTCTTCTCCAAAGAACTATACTGTCAAAAACACTTGTGGGACAAGGGAAAGGTGGTCAGCTCGAATAGTAGAAGTCTTGGGATAAAGTTCTAAACAAAGGTGGAAGCTATTGGTTAATGCTTAAACTCTATATCTGAAGATTAAAATGAGACACCTTAAAAATGAGAGACCAGTCACTCAGCAAGAGGCAAGAGAATTTTGAAAAAAATTGAGTTTCCATGAAATACTCTTTATGGTCTGCAATATTGGAAAACCAATACGTTGAAAGAATTTGATTCTTGTAAATAAAAAATTGCAATCTGAAGATATGGATTTGGCCACCGTTATTAATTTGTATAACCCTCTGTGAACAGTTAATGAAATTAGAAGTTCATTTGAAAAACCTACGAAAATTGTGCCAAAGGAAAAATTGAAAATCTTTCCAGAAAAAGACATCAAGAATGTATCTTTAAACTAAGATCAGAGAAAGAAGAAAATTATCAAAAAAATGCATTTCTTCAAGGACAAGCTTCAATACTATACTAGATAAGCTGTCAACGGAATTAAAATAGGCGAAGTTTTTGCATTACAGCGAATTTTCAGAACAAGTTTTACTTCTTTATCAAATATTCTAACCGCAACCGACCAGACGACGATTCATAAATCCACACTAAATTATTACAAAAATCTATCGATCCGACTTAGAAAATTTTGGAGCAGAATACTTTCATTTAAAATGTTTGCCTTTAGAAGAAGGTAATGGCAGTCAAACCTTGTCCCAATTAAACAAATATTTATAAAACAAAAAGCCTTCTTATGACATATATCCAAATCTGAATATTGCTTTTTAAACATTTATTTTCTACTGTACTCCCTTGCCGACAAACTGCTCAGCTGAAAGATCATTCTTCACACTTAGAAGGGTTAAAGATTATTTACGTTCGTCCCAGTCCCAAACAGCGTTTAGTTCATTTTGCTGTACTTGCTATGAAAGATTGATTTCACCGCGTAAATATCAGATTTAAGAAGATATTAACCAATTTGCTAACTTAAAAGGCAGAAAACCTGTAATTGAATCATTCATTTGGACAATGTAGATGTAATAATGTAAAGTATTGATATTATATATATAATATATATATATATATTATAATATATTACTATATATAATAATAATATATATATATATATTTATATATATCTATATTATATAGATAGCTATATATATAATATATTAGGGGGGCGTAAAAATTTTTTGGGCCCATGGGCGCTAGAGTAGTTAAAACACCCTGTATATATTATATATATATATATATATACTATATATATATATATATATATATATATATATATATATATATATATATTATATTATATATATATTATATTATATATATATATATATATATACATATATATGTATTATATATATATATATATATATTATATATATATATATACAATATATATATATAATAGTTTAATATTATATATATATATATATATATATATATATATAATATATTTATATAATATATATATATAAACATTTAACATATTATTTATACATTTTAAAAGAAATATATAATATATATATATATATTTATATATAATATATACATAGATTCATATATATATATAATAATAATATTATTAATAATATACTATATATATATATATATATTATATACAAGGCAGTTAATATTTTAAACTTTAATCAAATTTGAAACAAGTTTCCAACGTAAATCATGCATGTTTGTTGTTGCTTTGAATATCTGCAAGTTTGATTCAAATTTGTATCACTATTGCTAGTTGGCACTGATCAGTCTTGCAGGAAGTTTGCAGTGTTAACTTGCTGCAAGTTTAAATGAAAGTTAAAACAAACGCGAAAATTTAAGTGAAAGTTAAAAACAAAGTTTATTTGAACGATCGTTTTAGGTTAACAAAGGAGCTTTATACATTAAGCTTGCGTTGGATGTTGGCACGTTTGATTTATATTATATGTCAAACATCCTAGTTTACACCTTTTCAACTTGCAGCAGGTTTACATGGCAAGTTAAAAACAAAATTCCAAAGAAAAGTAACTTGTACAATCTTAATTTGTTAATCACCCACCCTTACGTGACTCCAGACCCACAATTTTAATCTCTCGAGAGATTATCGAGCCCTAGCCTTCTAAATGCTAATTCAGCATTATACCACTGAGCTAAATCCATAATATAGTAATAGCTGCATTTTAATATTATTGTTTGTAAAATTTGTATTTACTTTTGCTATTTTATTTATTATTTATTTTTAATAATAAAATTATTTACTTTAAGAGTTATGTATATATACTGTACTACGCATAGAGAATGTTTTACATGATATTTTGTAAGAATTTCCTCAGTATATATATATATATAATATAGATATTATATGTGAGTATATATTATATATATACGTATATATATATCATATATTATATATATAATAGCATATTAATATATATATATATATAGGATATATATTATATATATATAACAGTATAATTAGATATAGATATATATATATAAATAGATATATATATTAATGATAGTATATAGATTAGATATATATATATATATATATATATATATATATTATAGAGTTAATATATTATTATATAATTATATATATATATAGTATATAATAGTAATATATAATATAATATATAATATATAGTATAGTATAGTATAATATATATAATAATTAATATATATAGAACTATATAGTAGATATATGAATATATGATATATTATATAATAAAGTATAATATGTATAATATATAGATATAATATATATATATATATAATATATTTATCTATATAATATAATATAGTATATAAAGATATAGATATTAATATAGAGAGTATAGATGATATAAGTAATCATGATAGTAGAGTATATGAGAGTATATCAGATATGGAGAAGGTAGTATAGAATTATGATAGAGAGCATGATATGAGTGAAATGAGTAAGATAGATAGTAGTAAGGTGAAATATGAGAGAGATAGATAATATATATATATATAGTATATATATAGAGAGAGAGAGGGCGGAGATAGAGATAGATAGAGAGAGTCAATGATTATATATCTATATATGAAGGGAGAGAGTATTTTTTTTTCGATCACTAAAATGGACGGTGAGTGGTAGAAGGACGATAAGTGATTTCAAGAGAGAATAATTATTACTTTTTTAATTTAGTTACATATATATATATTTCATTATCATTAATATTATTATGCAATGAAAATATCGCATGAGATATATACGTATATAGATCAGATAAAGTAAGACTGATATGAGAAGTAGAGAGATAAGAGAGAGAGAGAGTATGAGATGATAGAGTAAGTTGGAGTAGAGTAGATATAAATAATTTATATAATAATAATAATAAGTAACATAATTTATAATATACTTCTGTATTATAATAATTAATTATAATAATAATATTTAATATATATAAAAATTATAATAATAATATATAATATAATAATATATATATAATAATAATAAATAATAATATATAAATTAATAATTATAATATAATAAATTGTAAATAAGCATTTTATTTATATATTAATTACTATATATTTTATTAATTATTTAATTATATATAAATATGTACCTTCCAAACATATAAAACTAAAAACGATAGATATAAATAAATAGTATATGATTTAAGTTAATTTTATCCATATATGTATATATATTATTATTATTATAATTATTTAATTATTTTATATATTGTATTATTATTATTATTATTATTATTTATTATTTATTTATTATTATATATAGTTTCTCTATAATAAAGGGTTATATTATAAAATTCATTGCTACTATATAATTGTATACTTTAGTGACTGGTGAGAACTGAATTTATATCCTAAATAAAATTAATTCTAGCAATAAAATTTATTCATTATTACTTATACATTATACTATTATTTGTATCAATATTGATATTACGTATTATATTATTATTATTATTATTATATTTATATTATTCATATTAATTATAATTATTTTATTATTATTATAATTATATTATTTATCTATTTATATTATATGTGATTTATTTGTATATATTACTAACTTCATAATGTACAACGGTTCCTTTTTCATTTATTTATATATTACTCCAATCTCTGAAAAAGTTTATGTCTCTATTGTGGCAATCGATGGATTTTTATTTATTATATTATATTCATCCCTATCATACAATTATGTACTTTGTTCTTTTTCAATAAGTATTTATTTTGTCTTACTTCTGGTGTTGTGTACTAATATGGTCGAGATAAGATCTAATACTAAATTTCACTTATCTATTCTATAAGAGTCTTCATTTACTCGTCTAAGAGAGAATGGACGTGCCGATAAAGGACGAGATATATCATATATATGAGGGATGCTAGTATATGATGAGGTGACATCCAACATATGGCATAACTTAGTTCTGAGCCTCCTCGAATACATATAAATGATCGTTGCTTGGCACCAGACATTATATTTATCTCACGTTGTTGGAGTTATTTTTAAACTTCGTGTTCATCTTCTTATATATGATACTTATTCTTATAGGGAGAGATAGTGTGTCTCGTCTGTAGTTATCTTCGATTAATATGCGGAGTCGCTACATTAAAGCGATGATCTCTACGTGTCCATAAGTAACTCGAATAGATTTATCATGGATATGTCGAACGACTATGAATGTTATAGGTCGGTTAACCATATAATAAATTGTAGCTCCATTACTAGGAATGTTGACACTTGGCGCTGGGCTACTATATAAAGATTCACTCATTTATATTAGATACTACTCTATATTATTTAATAAGTGAGTAAATATTTCCTCATCTTGGATGACCTTGATCTGCACTCTACTTATCTCTACTCTCTTCATCTATCATTACTCTCTCTATTTCTACTCTCTCTTCTCTTCTAATTATTATTATATATATTATATTATTATTATTATTATTATATATATATATATATAATTATCATATTATTATTATTATTATTTATTTATTATTATATATTATATATTATTATTATTATTATTATTATTATATTAATTTATATATTATTATTATAATATTATATATTATTATATATGTTTTTATTTTTTGTTTATAAAATGAAACGATATTTTGATTTTTAAAGAAATAAAATATTTAAATATTTATTTTATTTACTCATAATAAATATATATACTGTTAGAGTTTATTTCTGCTGTTTGTGCTATACACGCGCTGGAGAGTTATTTTGTGTATTAGCTCGTTCTAAGTTTGTAGCATATAGTGTGTAAACTGATTGGTAAATAGATAGTATATATCTTTGATCTCTAGATCCCATCATAAAGGATAAGTGAATAAAAGGATCTCGAGATATAGACTTTCCACAGAACTCAATTTTACGGTGTATGTCAACTATAACGATCCTTAGAAAGGCTTCCGAATCATTGTTTAAATAAGCTATAATAAAGATAATACTCTCTTGAAGCTGCAACACGAGCAGAGAGAGAAGCAAAAGTACATTGTTGTAATCTGTGATTTTTTAGATCTTGCAGTATTAAGGAAAGTTTATTCCATCTAACCTCATTTAGAGAATCTACTGATCACTAAGTACTAAAGGACGTGCTTAGTGAAGATTACTAAGGGATTTCTGTATGCTGTTATTATGCTCAATATTCATGTTTCTATTTTTCCTTTTTTTTTTTTTTGTTTCTTATTTTATTTATGTTTTTCTTTTTTATTTGTTTTTTGTTAGTTGTGTTTTAATATTCTGTCGATTGTATCGATCGAATAGACATAGATAATATGTGTTGTTCTATACTCTCGTTTCAACTGCTGTAAGTACTTTATAGTATAAGATAGATGTTTGACGAATGCTGTGTGTTAGAGTGTGCTCTACATTACTTACTTCTCGATACATTAATATATAATAAATACGTATACATCCGTTAGTCAAGCTTAATTATTATGTTATATGTGTATAGTATTGATATTATTTACCTTAAATAGCTCATATATTACCTATCAACTCTAAAATGTCACTCATTTCATACATCATATAAACTACTACACAATTCATCTGATCTATTATTATTACTAATATTATATATATATTTATTATTATTATATTATTTATTATATTATATTATATTGAGTTATATTAATTATTATTATATATTTCATTATATAATATATTTAGTAATTTAATGATTTTTAATTATTATATACTATTAATTATATTATTTATTATTTTGCTTATTAGTTATTATTATTAATTATCTATTTTATTATTATTATATATATTATAATTATTATATTAATTATATATTATTATTTTTTATATAATTATTTTATATATTTATATTATATTATTATATTATTTATATTAATTATTTATTAGTTTTAGTTAGATACAGTAGATAGTGGTAGTTTAGTATTATAATAATTATGTGATTTTGCTATATTTCTATTATTCTTTTCTTATCTTCTTTTTCTTTTTTCTTTTCTTTTTCTTTTCTTTTTCTTTCTTTTCTTCTCTTCTTCTACTTCTTACTTAGCTTCTTCCTTCTTATCAATATTTGATGGCTAGAAAGTCAAGGTTAGCAAAACTAAAAAGTATTCATTTTTTCTTCTTCCTTAATATTTTCTGATATTATTTCCTGTAATTAACATTATTATTATTATTATTATTATTATTATTATTATTATAGTTATTATTATTATTATTGATTATAATTCATATATTTATATATTATTATTATATATATCTTATTATTATTATTATTATTAATTATTATATATATAATTATAATATATAATTGTATTATTATATATATATTTTATGAAATCCTTTTGAATATATTAATTTAAATAATAGATACAATTCTTTATGATTACTGTACATCTACTTATATTTTACGTATCATTCTCTAATCATATACATATATATGAGAGTTCTGAAGAAAAATTAAATTAAAATGTATTACATTTCTCATTTTATCAAAACCCAAAGCTTCTCAATAAATACATATAATTAAAGATGATTTTCATGTTGATATATTTGCCATTGTTTTAGAGTAGTTATCTTAAATGATAATGCTATTGACCGTGACACTTGGTATACCTTTTTACAGCTTTCATATCAGTAACAATAAGACGTTACCATGTTAATATTTTATATACTCCATTCAAAATTTTACGATAATAAAAGAAGATCTATTTAGTACTTCCTATTATATATTTATTATCTTAGGTTATATTCTCTCACAAACTTAATATTTCACATACTACTCTAATATGTATTATAATAATACTCAGACATTAGACTCTTCTGAAGTACTATTTCTCGAGTATATTCTTTATAGGTTTCTCTAAATTACAACGACTTCAATTCCATGATGAGTAGCTGATGCTAGCAACTTAATTAATTATAAACTCAGACTATGTACTTATATTACTGCCCACTACTAACACTCGTAAATTAAGTTACCTATTGCTATATATTACACTATCTCGTTTATAAGATCATTATGTAATATGAGACAACAACGATAGCAAATATCTACTTTCCCACATCATTTCTTATGCGTCATTCATTTGATACACACTGGTCTTAAATTTAACTACGATATCAATACATATACAGTATACTGATTGTTATATAAAATAACTGATTAAAATAATATACCGTACAATCTTATTGTAATATATACATATTTCTCTAATATTTAAACAAGACTTCATGATTTACTTTTATCTATAATGACTTCTAGATAATATCCAATAATAAAGGCGCATGTACCAGAAGATACCTGTTAGTAGTATGTTAATATGCTAATTTGTCTTATTTGAATATATGAGTAGTCCCCATAACTTCTGTTGAATACTTGAATCTAAATCCATGTTAACATCCAAAGACATATAATCCTACACAACATTCATATAGATATATATAAATATACATATAATATAATATCATATAACATTCGAACCATTCCTTACCAATGCTAAGCTTTTAAGAAAACTGACGACATCATAATGGGATTATAGTTGTTTACGTCGTCTATCCAATCCTCATAATTACCTTTTATGGTCGGAGTTTATAACCCTTCAATGCAATACATACGGATATATGTATATTAGTACATTACTCTAATACTATACCTGATATAATATACTAGGTGTGATGGTATAATATAAGTTTGTATCATGATTAGAATATTGATTAGGAATGTTAAATATTATTATATAATAGTCTAGTATATAGGATACTTTAATAGTTAATATTATACTTATTGATCCAGTTTTACTAGCTGGTGATAGCAACTAAATAATATATTATATAATAATTTATATGGTTGCGAATGTTAAAAAATAATATAGGTAACAAAAGGAGGATATTCATCATCCTTTGAAATATAAATAGGGAATATATTTAGGAAGTAAAATAAATGACTAGTAATAATAGTTATATGAGAGGAGGATGGTGAGAGAGTTGAGACAGACCAGAGAAGAGATTTTAGTTAACACAAAATTTTATAACCACATACCTCCTATCTCGAGCCCACATTTCTACGTAAAAACATTCTGAGTATACCTGAAGAAAAATCTTGCATTTCAAAGTTTTACTGATTTTTTTCGGAAGTGAGATGAGTAACTTTACCTAATTACAATAATAATTTTAATACTTGACACAAAATATTAGTAATTAGTGCACTATCCTTTTGTCTTTTGAGGGAGCCTATCCTTTTATCATAGGATGTAATAACTTTCTTAAATGATAGTTGAATGATTTTAATTCAATTAGTAACTCAATCAATTTATTTACTTTTCTTTTCGTTTTTTCTCAGCTCCTCTATTAAAATAGGTTATAAATTCTCGATTGGAGTTGTTTTAGACAGTTTACTGGGCAATGTTTTACTCTGCTTCCATGGGTGTTCAAAAATTATGTATAATTTTGATCATTTCGACATGGTACCATGCATAAAACATGAAGTTCTAAACATCAAGAGCCATTCTTATTAGGTCAATCACCCAACCAAGTCAATAGAAAGATTTAAGAATTCGGCAACATTTTAATAGAAAGATTTAAGTATACATTAACGATCTTTACCATTAACGATCTTGAAACTGTTGTTCCAAGTACTTAAAGTGGGACATTTCAAACCAAAGCCTGAGTTGGATGTTTTACTCCCTTCTGGACTCGCTTGACTACAAAACTTCTAAAGCTACGAAAGTACTGGGAAGATTTATGAATACAATGAAAATAATAATTCATCACGAAAACTATCTGATAAGATTTAAAGGCATATTGAAAAAGTTGTAAAGGTTATTTGATGTTAAGACAAAGTGGTAAAACTTAAAAATTGGTTGAATTAATGTACAAAAAGATTCATTAAATGGTCATAAATAGAGAGTGAAAATTTATGATTTAAATTAGTTATTATTTTGAAATAAATATTAATGAGATTTTGAATAGTTGTTAATTTTTTTTTCATAAAGTTCTTAACTTTTAGCATGTTTTCTGTAATGAATATTATATTTATGCAAAAAAATTCTAAATCATAAAGGTGGGGACCATTACAAAATTATTGAGTAGCCATGGAACCTGAACATCACCTTAGCCTGGAGACAAACCAGGTAGAACCTAAATAGAGAAGAAATTGTGGTCTATAAAAATACGCGAAAAATAAGAACAAATAAAACACGGTTGATTGAATTGCTGATTAATTAAAGCGTCGCAGAAACTGAAAATATCGAAGAATCATGTAGGAAATTAAGCTGTTCAATTCATGAATGGGAAATTTCTTACAAAACGGTAAAATGATTTTTTTTAAGCACTACTACTACTACTAATACTACTTCTACTAGTACTACTACTACTACTACAAATACTACTACTACTACTACTTTTAGTTTCATTCTATATGATACGTATGATAAAAACTTTCCCATAAAATACAAAACAATCTCCGAAAAGAGGACAATGAATAAGAGGGTGAAAAAAAGCATCACTAACCTGTTAGACAAAAGCACAAGCTGTATAAAAGTAATAAGATGGATAATATAGAGATGCATATTTACACAGAATACTCTTCAGTACTTAAAAAACCAATAAGAAAATCCAAAGCCATTTTTTAGGTTGATAAATTCAACCAGACTCAGTCCAATCCACTTTCGCAATGGGGCATAATAAAAGGTATTTCAAACCGTCACAAAAATAAGTAAACAAAAAGTAACGAGTTAAAAATAGATGATGAAATAGTTACCAACAAGCAACGTATAGTTAAGGAATTGAACTCCTACTTTGGTACTGTAGGGGCAGCTTTGGCAGCTGACGTTCCAGAGAAGAGGCATTTTTTGCTGATTATTTAAGACCGCACGAGGGTCAGAATTTTGCATTTGAAAGAATATCAACATCTGACATTGGGTGTGTTATAAATGGTCTCATGAGTGTCCCAAACTGGATCTATAAATACTGTAAAAAAAGAAATCTCACCTATATTTGCCGAACTTTATAACAACTCAATTGAACTAAATCATTATCCAACTGAATTAAAAATTAAAAAAGGTTACCCCTATTCCCAAGAGTGTTGACACACGCCACCCTCCCAAAAAAACTCCCGTCCTATATCAGTCCTGCATACAACTGGTAAAATTCTTGAAAAATTAGTTAACGCACAACTTACTAATTACTTGCATGAAAATGGACTTCTCTCTGAAAATAAGTGTGGCTATCAAAAACCGCAACTCAGAAGATGCTCTTATCTTCGTAACTGAAAAGTTATACAAAACAACGAAAAACATATGCTGTACTATTACTGGCTGGATTTCTCCGAAAGCATTCGACTTGTAGCTCCACACAAACCTACTCTTAGGCAAATTAGAAAGACTTGTGTATCACTAATGGTTTACAACAATGGTAACAGTCATATTTATCTGGCCGAACACAATGAGTTCATGGAGACACTATCATCATTACACTCCCTCAATTTCTCAACTTTGTCCCTCAGGGTTCGTATTTTGGGGGCCGCTTTCTTTAATAATATATATATATTATATATATATATAATATACTATATTATTACATATTATATATATATATATAGTATAATATATATATAATTATTAATATATATTTTATATAATAATTATTATTTTATATTTATATATATATATATATATATATATATATATATATATATATATATTTTATAATATATATATATATATATATATTATAAGATATATATATATATATAATATATTAATAATATATATATATATATATATATAATATTATATATATTATATATATAATTATATATATAATATATATATATATATATATATTATATATATTTATATATAACTTTCAAAATTGTCACTATTCAATGCACTCTCAAACATCGACTGACGCTGCAAATCTTAAATATCAGACCGTAATAAAGACACACTTAACTATAAAGTAAGCAATGAATTGAAAAACATTATAACATGAGTAGAGAAAAGCAGTCTCTTCCAAAACCTAAAAAAAAAAAAATTACCTAGTAATGACAAATCTAAAGAACTCTGTTCAACTAAATGTAAAATCAAAAGATCTAATTTTAAATCGGTAATCTTCTGCCAGTTATTAGGTATTATCCTTGATGGCAAGCTTTCTTTCAAAGAACACGTAAATAGTCTTATTAGCAAACTATCCTATGTTAAATATATGCATTCTTTAAGATAAGAAGTTTTTTGTTCGAAAATATAATTTTCAAAAACCTTTGCTATAGTCTTTTTTATCCGCACCTATTCTACTGTCTCTCAGCATGGGGCTGTGCAAGTGAATACTTGCTACAACCTCCAATTATTATACAAAAAATAATAATTCGTGTAACATCAGGACCTCGAAACTATCGAGAACACACAGCCCCACTATTCAAAACTTTTGTGTACGCTAAAACTTCATGATATCTATACCATTACAGTAATTAGTCACATCCTTAAAGTCACAAATGTAACTCCAAATGATCTTTTGACTAACAAAATTGAACAGAACCAAACTTTTAGAACAAACAATATCCGTAGCACTAATTTCCTTACCCCTGAAAAGCAAAATTCACCCTAAAGAAATCTCACAGGGCCATCTCACATAAGAGCATAGATGAGTGGAACAATCTCCCTAAAAATGCTCAAGAGTCACCCATCATTGGATCTATTCGTAGAAATATCAAAAGCTTCCTATTATCAAAATACTAACGCGCACATTTCTACCTTCATTAAGGTTTTTTTTTCTACAACAAAAAATGGTAATTCCAATATTCATTTATTATTATTAATCGTTGTTAGCATAGTTTTTGCTGTTATTAACAACGAGAGTGCTGATAACGAACTCGATGTTACAAGTACCAATATTATTATTGTTATTATTATTATTATTATTATTATTATTATTATTTTTTTTTTCTTTTTTTTTTTTTTTTTTTTTTACAGTTGTCACCACCACTCACGGGCAGAGCCCTATTCAAGGAGGGGGTGTTGCACACCTCAGACATTCATCAACCTTAATGAGCACAGACGAAGGCTTTAAAATGAGGGAAGATCTAAATTCAGCTAGGAAACACAGAAAGATGGAGAGATTAAATGAATTTCAGAAGGAAAAATACTTTAAAGAATTGGAAGTAAAAAACTAAAACTATATTTTAAAACAAAGCTGATGTAGAATTTCTAAATAA
>JABUQX010022670.1:15000-20000 GCA_015478945.1 Trachelipus rathkii | reverse complement strand
CCAGTTCATTCATATTGGGATGAAATCAATGAGAAAAGTTCAGATCAAATTGGAAATATCATAAGATCGATAATGATATTGTAAATCCTGTTTTTTTACTTGAAAAAAAGTCATTCTGGAGAATATCGAGTTTCTTTACCACTGAGGAGGTGCAGCGACTGGGCAGTTGAAGTTCTCTAAAAGTTTTATCATAACCACCTTTCAAACTGTTTAATCATTGCTTCAATATGATATATCATAATGTTTGAGATCTTTTTGCTGGGTAAACGATCCAATAGTTAGACCTTATTATAATGGCCCTCTTATTCCGATTTTCGTGAAACTTACATAAAATGTTTAAAATGATCTGAAATGAAGGAAAACACTAAAAAGAAATTCGAGAAATGATCCTTCACAAATTATGAAGGCATAATATGATAAATGCATGGCACACGCACATATATCTAAGGTGGTTTCGGCCCCCATGTCCCCGATCAGTGAGTCCTGGAAACTCGCTGGGAAAAAAGAGTAATTTTTAGTTTTGTAATATCAGAGCAATACACTAAATCCCCTTCATAATAATGTTACCCAAGTTTTACAACAAATTTGTTACCCCTATGTGTCGTTTTCGGAAGTAAGTGATCCGTGCATCCTTTCCTACTACATCAGATCCTTTTAATCGATGCTAGTAAAGTCCTGACTGAGATTTTGAAAATTTAATTCTCGAGTGAGGTCATTAGCCACCCTGTGAAATAAGATAAATTTTAGAGCACACTGATGTTTTTTCTTAAATTAATGAATCATAGTCACCTGCTGTAGGCTGTAAATTATCAGTTTGTAGTTAGCCAATTCACTTTCTCCTTAATCCAAAGTCCAAATGATACAGATTGGGGACTGGAGTTTGATCCTGCGTTCAATAATTGTATGGCTTGACGTGTTAATTAGGTTAATTAAGGTATACTTTAACTTTGTATCCAATACCTGCCATATGTTAGTGATGAAAGTACAATCCGTGAGATGGTACTTGGATCTCCCAAATTATTGGTACTGGAGAAATGCATTTTGCGTGATTACCTTTTAACCAAGCTTGTTAGTAACAGCATGCAAGCTTTATAACAATGATAGGTCCATCTATCTTAGTCTCCAAACTTTATTCAAAATAAAGTTAGCAAGCCCTTCTACAGGGTGAAATTATAAGCATTGTAACTAGTAAGGGGTTCTCCAATACAAGAAATGAACCTTTGACACTATTACGGTTGCCTAGAATTATAATACAGTTTTATAAAAATATGTAGCAATTAATCTTAACAATTTATTATCCCACCAAAAACTAGTTAAGAGATGGCAATACAGAATATGAGTTACATCATCACTGGTCAACAGGTTACTTAGTGCAAAATCTGATTTAGAGATTTGCTTTTTATAAAATAGAATAAACTGTCTAATACTTGATATTTAATTGAACATATATATAAGCATATATATGAGAGTATGTAGAGTAGAGCAGAGATATATATATATATATATATATAAGATATATATATGAGTATATATATATATATATATGGGTATATGTATATTAAATAACTTGAAATTTCCAAATGAAAGTATATTCGGAAGACCTTATACTAGCTATTCAAAAAGCAACACAACTTGCACTAGGAGGATCAGGTTCTACTGGAAGTGGAGGAGAAACAACACCTAATAGATCTATATCAAAATATGTGTTGGACTGTAAATATCATTTTAAAAATGTGCTATTAGACACTCTAGATTTTAAACTGGCTCCTGAACAATAAATGCATGGAGTGCACTATTTTCACCCATCCTGACCTGTCTATGAGAAGTCAGGCACTAAACCATCATCACTTTAGGAATCCATGAAATAATGATAAGTTTGGGATCTAATTATTTTTGAAATCATCTTACTGGCGTCTTCAAAGTGTTAATAATATTTTCTTACTGTATATCTAGTTACCTGTTGTTTTGCCTTCTCTGTGCTCCAATTCATCCCTAAAAACAACTGATTATACAACCTTGAAAAATAAAATATCAAGTTCAGATGATAATGAGATGAAAAATGTCTCCGACATAATTTCTAATATATGGTGTCGACACGAAAGTCACAACTTATCCAATTTTGATTCAATTAGCTCTTTGCACAACCATCATTTATTAAATTGTTAATATTGTATCAAAATTCCACGTTGTTATTCGATTATTTCAAAAACTCCATTCACTTATTGTACCTCACAAAATTTAGATACCCCGTCATCTCGTTAAGACACTAATTTGAAGCTTCCAAAGTTATTTGATCATACTTTTCTAAAATTTGGGACAGTAAACCAGTAGCCAATCACATTTTTTACATGATATCTCAAGAAGTGCTATCGTCCTATAATGAATAGTAACTCTGAAAATAAAACGACAGCTGTAAAATCTTTTTCTTTTAAATCTTAGTGAAATCTTCCTATTTATTTTCTCATATCTATATATTTAGAAACGCACTATATTAAAATCTTTTGAAGTGATTCTCCTCAAAATATTTCTACTTTGTAGAAATCAAAAATCCAAGTAAATACTGACCTATCACTGACTATGTGGAAAGAAATATCTAATGAAAGAAGCTATCGCTCACCTAATATTTGTTTTGTTTTTATATGGGAAGTTGTTTTCTCTTGATGTTGATTGTGGTTTTTAGACAGTCTTCTTCCACGATCTCACTGTAATTGAATAATTTGGAGATGAACTGAGGTTTGTAACAAATGTTTTCCAAAAGAAGCGCATTTCCGCAATTGTTGTTTTCAGTTGATTCCAACCTTCTCTGATTTAACTCTGCTTTTTTGTAAACTCCATAACCTTTCCCATTCTTCATTCTTTTAAAATTTCTAATGGAACCATCATCATTTTTAATGAAAGCAAAACATGAACAATAATTCGTCCAATTGACAACTGAAATTTGTTCTTTGTTTTTTCTAGCAGACTTTTTAGCTGCTCTTTTCTATTTTCTTAAAATTTCTTTTGGTTCTAAAATTCCACCATATAGCTTTGTATTCTATTATTTTAACACTATATTTCGAGTCGTTGATATTCGTGAGTTTTTATTGTAGTCAATTATCAAATAAAATTACGAAACAAAGTACCTCTGACAGTATTTAATTCATGAAATTGTGATTCATTAATAAAAATTATTGTTTCTCAATTCATAGTACTTTTTTATTTGGATATTATTGTGCATGAAATATATTCAGTTTAATTATTATAAATCTTTTTCTATTGATTTATTTATTTGTTTCAATAATTATAATTCATTACTCAGTTCAAATGATTTCTGGTCTTCATAATTGGATTGTTACAAACTAAGTATTCAAGCTTTTTTATACAGTTTACGAATATCGAGTGTTTTTCTTGTCAAAAGAAAGGATAGTTGGATAGATATAGCTCAAAATATCTGTTTTTACTTGCTTCAGAGCTTGTTTTTTTTCCTCCTGACTAGCAAAAGAAATTTCCAAATCTAGTAGAATGGTAATATATAATTTTTAACTTACTTTAATATATCTTAATTTCTTTACCTTATTTTTAATTTACTTTTAGTGAATAATTATAATTTGAAAATTTTGAGAAATTAATATCTATTTTAATTATTATCTATGGAACTTACTTAGGCATCGTTACACAATCGTATTAGTATTAGCTAGTTCATCGGGAAGTGAGCAGTTTTAGTCATGTTACCATTTTAATTACATCAGCTTTTTTTAGATATATAGAGAAGCCAAAATATTGCCATTATTTTTAAATTTCCAAAAGTTAAAATTAATCTTCAATTGTAGAACTCTCTAAGAATAATGATAAACTAACTTAACAGCATTATTTTTTTAGTTAATAATTAATTAATTGCAAATTATTCCAAAAAATTTCAGCTACTCAAAACTTGAGAAAAACATGAATCCAGAAGTGAAATTCAATTCACAAAAAGCTACCATACTTCTTATATTATTAATTGTTCTTATGCTTTCAGCTAGCAGGGGGAAACAGTATCAGCAAAATTCTACAGAATTAATGAGATCAATCCTAATAATTTAACAATGTAAGCAGTACTTTGTCATTATTTTGTTAAGAATTGTTTAATTGTAAATACTGATTAATGTTCAGACATTGTGGAAAATACAGAATACCTAAGTACTGTACTTATTTGTGTTTGCAATAAAAGTTGGTAATAATAATGACATAACGAGAATAACATTAGAATGTAGAGCTGTATTTTTCTATAAGAGGAAAGAAATTTTTATCGGCAGCTCTTCCCTTTAAAAATATCATCAACTAAACAGATTTAGTTGGGCGGAGTTAGAACACCTTAAATGAAGTGCGTGCAACACATCTTGATGGGTTCATGGGTTCAAATAATTGAAAATTGAAACTTAGCACTTCTTGCAATGGTGAAGCCTAAGCTTTTAAGCCACTTCGACTTTCTACTTTCACAAATTTCTGAGATCTCCCTTATTTCTTATTTTGTATTGCTCTTATTATAATATCGCTATTCCAGTGAACTTTGAAAGTTCTGAACTCCTTAGTAGCAAGCTATCTCCATTCAGGGGAGCTCATGTGACTCGCCTTTCCAAACAGTATAAATACAGTAAAACTCAAAAGGAAAATTTCAATTAAGATTTGAAGGAAAAAAGTTAAATGAAAAAATAGTAAACTAAATAATAACATTAAAACTCAGTTAAATAAAATTTAAAATAAAGTAAATTTAAAGTTAAAACATTATTTAAAAATCTATACATTGCAAAATACTGGATGTTTTTTCAAGATTTGAATTAATTTCTTTTGAAATGATATTAGAAGATTCACCTGAGTTGGAAGGAGTTCTTGAATTATCACCTCTGGAAAAAGTTAAGGTAGAAATTGAAAGCAAGCATTCTGCCCAGCCATTTCACTTTCGGACCCAAATTGCAGTCTTTTCTAGCAGAGTAGTTTGAGAGTAGTCTTTATAAGATTTATTCTTTTTTTATTATTTCAGG
>JABUQX010022669.1:55000-70148 GCA_015478945.1 Trachelipus rathkii | reverse complement strand
ATGGTGTTAGATAATTTTTTATTATTATTATTTATTATTATTATTATTATTATTATTATTATTTTATTAATTAATTTATTATTATTATTATTATTATTATATAATAATAATAATGATTTTTATTATTAGCTATTAATTATTATTATTATTTTATTATTATTTATTATATTATATTATTAATTTTATTATTTTTTATAAGAATAGAATAAAAGCATTAAACAAATGTTTTATAGTCTACCATACACCCTAAAAACTAAAATATAATATTAATTAAAAAATAAAAAAGGAAATTTTTTTTATATAATTTCTAGAGTTAATTTTTATTCGACGCCCGACCGGCTTTCCACCGAAATTGAAAACACTTAATAACTTTAAAAATAAGCTTAAAATTTTAAATTTTCCATGGAAGATGTGAGCTTCATCAGTGACAAAATTCGAAATCTGATATCTTATTCTATGAGCTTCACCATGAATTTAGAAATTTTTTTTTCAATTTAAATTTTTTTTTTATTTCCAAATGGGGATTTTCGAGCTTTTGTAGTATTTACTTAAATTTTTATATATGATTAAAATATATTCTATTTACTACTTAAAAAAGAACCTTTCCTGATTTAATTAGAACTAAGGATAAATTATAGAAAATAAAAGTGACCGGTTCTCTCCCCTATGTGACCGATTTTCCCCCATTTTAGTGTATAATATATATTATAAATATTAATAATTATATATTATATATATATATATTATATATATATATATATTAATATATATATATATATATATATATATATATTCCCTGTCTTTCTCCCAATAGATGTGGGGTAGGGGTGTGTAATATGCACAGAAAATATGATAGTTAAGTGGAAGAGCATGACCATCCCCTCCATACCTTTAACCGAGAGCTCATTGCAGACAAAAGGAATCTTTCCTGGGGTTTTACAAGACTGTGATGGACCCTTACTGTGGCATCTCGTCAATGTGGGGTTCATCCCTGGGTCTGGTCCACAATCATGCCGCTTCACAGAACCCCTCCATCACTCTTATTATGCACTAGTCCTTCTCGCCCTGGCAAACTTACAGTTTCTCTTTCCATCAGACATTCCTTTACCTACTCAATCCACCTTTTCTTTGGTCTCCCAGCCAGTTGATTCCCAGCACACTCACCACTGTACATCCATCCTTTCCATATGACCAAATCATCTCAATACACCTTCATTTATGCCTTTCTTCATACCACACATTCTCTAATATGTTCATTCTTCATTTTATCAGTTCTTCTCATTCCTAACATGACCCTAAGATTGTCCATCTGAATACATTGTACCTTAGATCTATATCTCTTATTCCATACCATGGTTTCACTTCTATATGTTAACATAGGATACTACATATCCTCAAGCAAAACTCTAGTGTACTCAAGACTTAGTTCATTTGTATCCACCAAGGATTTAATTGCACCAGCTACCTTCCTACCATTCACAACTTTCCTACTACACTTCTTCATCCTCATCATCCATTCCCTTTTCATCCAACATATACCCTAAATATTTGAATTCAGATACTTGCTCCAACTTCTCATCATCCAACATAGCTTCTTGCTGTGGAATCTCCTCACCCTCTACCATCGCCTTACTCTTATCCACATTTACTTTCAAACCTTTTTACACACCCTGTCAAACCCCTTTCAGATTCTCCAAACAAAGCCAAATCATCTGCATACAATAAGCAAGGCACCCTACACTCTCTTCCATTCTCTATCAGTCTAACATCTTCCCCTACCATCCTACCTCTAAATTCTTCATCACCCCATCCATATACAAATTAAATAACCAAGGAGTCATAACACATCCTGCATCACTCAACTGTCAATGTTAAACCATTTACTTTCAGCTCCATTTATTCTTATACATGCTTCACTATCGTCATACATACTTTTAATTCCATTCAGAAGCCTATCACCAACACCAATTACACTGGACGACAGAAATTTTGTTATGGATATCATGAACTGTTTCTTATGATATATTTCTTTTCGTTGTAAACTAATATAAACTTCCATTTTTTAAATGATCTTAGTTTTTTTTTCTTGTATGTATTTTACATCATTTCATAAACTAACTAACAATTAATTCACAGAGTGTAAAATGTCTTTTTTTTTTTTTTAACTATTTTTTTGCGATTTTATGAAAAAAAGGTGAATTGCCAGCAAAATAAAGCGTATAAAAAGTAGGAACCAAAAAATAGATAAATAAATGCAAATATGATAAAACATGTTTAGCAAACTCGATAAAAATAAACCCTCAGTCCGACGTTTTTCATGAGTCATTTGCCTTCAGTTTGTATTATCTGGACTTTGAATGTGAAGTGTGTGAATATTAATATATTGTTGATTTTAATCAGTATGGAGTAATATATATATTATATATATATATATATATATATATATATATATATATATATATATATATATATATATATATATATATATATATATATATATGTATATATTATAATTATAATATTGGGAAGGGGTAAAAAAAAGTTTCTGAGGTTGGTGAGGTAAAAAAAAAAACAAAACTCCTCCCCCCTTTCCTGAAAATATTTTTTTGAATTTTATGGGCTATTCTGGTAGCCATCTTTATTATCTATAAAAAAAATGCCAAAAGAAAATGGGCTGCTCTAAATTGACAGTAATCAGCGATAACAAATGTCGACCCAGTTAAAAAATGCTGCAAAACTCTTCGGATTACCGATTAAAAACCTTTTTGCTTACCATTTCAAATGTATTACATTTTAAAAAAATAAATTTTTTTGGGGTAGTTACTACATATTGATGGAGGAACTTGGGCAAACTAATAATTTTTTTGAAAATTATTGATGTCCTCGAAAAAAAAAATTTTTTTTTACCCCATCAAATTTTCCAAAATGGGGTAAAAAAAAAAAGTTTTTTTTTAATCTGGATGTGTTATTATTAACATGGAAAGTAGCTCTGGAAAGTAGCTGAGTGATGACATAGCATAGAAGACTCAGGAAAGTTCATGAAAGTTGGAAAGTAGCTGAAAGTAGTTTGGAAAGTAGCTGAGTGATGACGAGGCTAGAACAAAAGGGGTAGTGTCAGAAAGTACATAGAAGAGCTAGAACAAAGGGGGGTAGGGGTGAAAAACGCTCAGGAAAGTACATGAGCACTCAGGAAAACAGCTAGAAGCATTGAAAGTAGTTTGGAAAGTAGCTGGAAATATGGAAAGTAGCTGAGTGATGATATAGCATAGAATGCTCATGAAAGTACATAAAAGTTGAAAAGTCGCTTGGAAAGTAGCTGAATGATGATGAGGTGGCTAGAACAAAGGGGTTAGGGAGAAAAACACATGAAAGTACATAGAAGAGCTAGAACTAAAGGGGGTAGGGGTGAAAAATGCTCAGGAAAGTACATGATCACTCTGGAAAGTACATGAGCACTCAGGAAAACAGCTAGAAGCATTGAAAATAGTTTGGAAAGTAGCTGAAAATATGGAAAGTAGCTCTGGAAAGTAGCTGAGTGATGACATCAAGCAATGAGAATGCTCATGAAAGTACATAAAAGTTGGAAAGTAGCTTGGAAAGTAGCTGAATGATGACGAGGCTAGAACAAAGTTGGGTAGGGAGAAAAATGCTCATGAAAGTGCATAGAAGAACTAGAACAAAGGGGGTATGGGAGAAAAACACTCAGGAAAGTACATGAGCACTCAGGAAAAAGGCTAGAAGCATTGAAAGTAGCTTAGAAAGTAATATTTTTTTTTACCCCATGTTTTGTTTTTTTCACCCCATTTTACAATTTCAAATGGGGTAAAAAAAAATCTTGTTTTTTGGATTTTTAAGAAAAAAAAAAATTTTTTTAATACCTATTCCATACCTTCACTAATACCAACCTCAATAACATGTATACCATAGCATTTCTATATATATGTCAAGTGTATGAGGAGAAAAACGAAAGTTAAAGATTTTTGTTCTTTTTTACCCCATCTGACATATATATATATATTCAAAATGTTTAATATCACTTACAGATCAGATACCTTAATTAAAATGCCACGAAATTGTAAAAATGATCCAAACAAATTTTGTTGCATTTGTGGTGAGGTAACGTTGAAGTCCCAAATGAGGAATATTACTCCCTTAATAAAAAAAAATATAAACTTTATTTTGAAATTAAGCTTGGTGATCAAGATAAATCTTGGGCACCTCATATTTGCTGCGTCTTGTTTAACATTACTTAGTGGTTGGCTTAATGGACAGTCCAGACATATGCCATTTGCAATTTCAATGGTATGGAGGGAACCAAAGGATCATGCAATGGACTGTTATTTTTGCATTACAAAAATTGCTGGAATAACAATCATGACCAAGAAGACCATTAAATATCCAAACCTACCTTCGGGTATTAGGCCTGTTCCTCACAGTGAAGAGCTTCCTATCCCTGCACCACCTGAAAATGTGAATCTGTGTCAGAAACTCTGATGAAGAAGATTTACAATTTAATGTCCAGAAAATGACGAACTCTGAAGACCTTGATTAAAGATGGAATGTCACAGAAACTCATAAATAGACTTTAATCAGCATGAACTCAATGATCTTGGTTCGCGATCTATATTGTCAAAGAAACAGGCAGAAATATTGGCATCTAGATTAAAGGGTTGGATCTCCTGAGAAGGGAACTTTTTACAATTTCTCTTATCGGCGACGCGAAGAAGAATCCACACGCTTTTTTCGGTAGACGGGCATTTGTGTAATTGTAACTGAATGTTGATTCAATTAATTAAAGAATTAGGAGACTGTCCATGATCCTAAGGAATGGAGATTTGTTTATAGATTCTTCTAAACTCAGTTTAAAAAAGCAGTGCTTCTCAAATAATGGAAAGGTAAACCGCTTTTGACTCCTATGCCTTTGGAGCCCATAATGAAAGAGAACCTATCGACAAACATGAAAATTTTATAACGAAAATATGAATACGACGAAGCATTCT
This sequence comes from Trachelipus rathkii, assembly GCA_015478945.1. Classification (NCBI taxonomy): domain Eukaryota; kingdom Metazoa; phylum Arthropoda; class Malacostraca; order Isopoda; family Trachelipodidae; genus Trachelipus; species Trachelipus rathkii. The sequence goes on along the minus strand of JABUQX010022669.1, from coordinate 65,148 downwards.
TGGAATATTATGCCGGTGATTTAAAAGTTATAGCACATTTTGTTAGGTTCCCCAACAAGCGAATATACGGTACTAAAATTTTCGGTTGTTTTCCTATGCGAAGTGGGATAGCAGAGATTTCGCAAAAATCATTTTTCAGAAGCAATGGCCTAAAAGAAATCTAATACCTGGAAATAAAATGTTTTGCAACCTTGTGAAACCTAACTTGTATATCTTTCTCCTCTTGCAAGATAATCTCGGGTAATGAAAATTTGTAAAAGCGATTGGTAAAGTGGTCCAGGTGGTTCCGTATATCTAATAAGAAATTAACCTAGCGATCAGTGAGGCTAAAATTTAAAAGGATATATTGTAGGCCCACAAATAAAAGGGAGCTAATGGAAGGACCATCACTTTGATGAAAGCTGGAATAATATTGAAAAACCTGCATGGAGATCCTTTAAAAAGATCATAACTGGGTTTCTAGGCAATATTAAGGCCGACACTATGAAGAACTAGTTTCCCGAACTCCTTCAAAATTATAAAGCAATGGGATGTAACATGTCCCTGAAAATACATTTCATTCACACTTGGACATTTTTTCCTAACTGCAACTACGGCGCTAAATAAAGCGATGAGCAATGGTGAGACGAATTCCACCAAAGATAATTTCAACAACTATCGAAAAACGTTGATCAAGGAAATTGGACATCCAAATATGCCTTGCAGAACTATTGTTTGGGGACTTAAAAGGATGTTTCCTCAAGCAAACTACAAGTAGAGAAATTTTCAAATCTACATTTTAAATTGCAGAATAAATATATGACTAAATACCTAAAGCTTTATCATTTTATAACAAATAAAATTTTTAATTTCATATAACAGAAAAAAACACGCATTTCCAAAAAATGGAATGCAAATGTTGAGAATTAGCGCACAAAACTCCATAAGAAACCCCCATTTTTACTCATTTAACAGACAAAAAGTCAAATTTTGTCGTCCAGTGTTATCATTAACACCTGCCAAAAAGCTTCACTATTAACCCTGTCCATAAGTTCATAAAACCTAAATACAATTTATTCTTCTCTCATTATCTCAATCATTTGTTTGAATGTGAAAATTTGATCTAAACATCACCTACCATTTCTAAATGCACTTTGTTCTTTATCAATCAGTCCTTCAGTAACTCATTGCACTCTTTCTGCCAAATTGCTAGTATATACATTCCCTACAACACTCAATAAACTAAATCCCCTACAGTTCCACATATCCCCCCTTACTCTTATAGAAGGGTACTATTACTGCTCTCCTCCAATCCCTTGGAACTATACCCTCCATAAACACTGTTATGCAACTTCCATATTCAGTCAACCACAATCTCATCTCCACTCTTGATCATTTATTTCACCATTAATTCCATCTATACCTGCAGATTTACCATTTACTTTATCACTGTACCTATTACCTCCTCCCTATAAATTACTTCATCCCAAAATACCTATTTCTTCTTATACTGTAGCGGATTTTACTAATAAAATAAAAGCCGGAACTACAATAGTTGAAATCAAAAAGGAGTGAGGCTGCCTTCCAGGACAGATAAAGGGGGCATAAAGAAAAAACCCATACACCTTAAATTTATTACAAAAAAAAATAACCGACCCGATACCGATATTACCAAAACAAATCCTTATTCTTAAACTTACAATTTTTCCAAAATTTTATCAGTATCCTGATACCGATACCACTCTAAGATTAATAAAGATTAATAAAATAATATCTCCAAATACCACTACCATAAACCACAATACTCTACCTTATACCCTTATCCAGTATTAACCAAACCTACACCACACACCACATAGAAATTACAAACATATATAAATAAAAAAAAAATGATATAAATTATTATAATTATTATATTAAATAATTTATATATGAGAAAGAAATGGGTAATTTTATTTTTAAATTTCCAAGTGTTTTTCTTATATATATATATATATATATATATATATATATATATATATATATATATATATATATATATATATATATATATATATATATATATATATATATATATATATATATATATATATATATATATATATATCTCATATATCAATTTTTTTTAAAGTTTTCACAATGTTTTTCACAATTTTTCAAAATGTTTTCCGCTATTCACTTAAGTTTAAATTTTCCCTTTTATTTTCTTATTTTACTATTAGTTTGTCTGTTAATTTTATTTTCTTATTTTTACTATTAATTTTTCTATTAATTTTCACATTTTTAATTTTTATACACTGTATCTTTTCCTCTTGCTTCGATATTGCTATCTCTGTCAGTATGTCTCTTTCGGTATGTCTCATTCAGTTCTAATTATAAATGTTTCAAATTTGGTCCTTATTTCATTTTTATAATTTCCATTTTTATTCATATATTTAGGTGTACCACACCATTTCATAAACTGATCGGTCCCCTGTACCAAAATCTCTTCAACCACTTGGGAACCCAATTACAACTGCAGTCAGACCAAATCCAGAAAAAAAAACTGAAATGATACAAAAAAAAACATCCTAACAATAAAATATATAGAAAAAATTATGAAAATAATAAGTTAAATAATAAAATAAATATTTAAGCAAAATTAACTTTAAGAATCTTTAATAAACAATAAACTCAGCAAATCTTAAAACAGTCAAATAAGGAAAATCATTAATAATAATAAGTAAATTGAAATTGAATGTAATGAAATTATAAATTAAATTGACTAAAATAATCATATTAAAAGAAATAGAATGAATGTTGAAAATTTAAATAATATATAAAAATAATAAATAACCATACAATAACTAAAAATGAATACTACCTAGCCAATGTTAGTAGCCAGTTTTTTGTTTTCTCTGCTATTCCAAATTCCAAACCGCAGTACCCTCACCTTGAAATTACCATACCAAAAGATCAGACCAAAACTGAAATCCTAAAAGAACAAAAGTAACTACGTTAAGTATGATAACCATAAAAATAAATTGACCAGTAAAATACAACAAAACCATAATTACTCTTACCAAAGAAACTCAAAGAAAGAATCTACATCCATCAAACGTAAACCCTTGCAACATCCGAATTCAGTTTACCATTCCATTCCTCATACGAAATTTTCCATTATCCATTAATCATTAATTAATCATTAATATCCATTATTAAAAAAACAAATCCATTCAATAATTAAAAAAATAAGAAATCCAAAGTGAAAATAAGCTTACTTTACGTTAACTGAAAAACAAGATAACAAATTACTTGAAAATTAAATTTAACTTTAAAACAAAAAATGATATTTAAATTTTTAATTTCCCCCCTTTTTTATTTTTTAGAAATCGCACCCATATAACACTTTTATAAACATCCAGGATATCCTTGTTGGTAGACGTTCATTCAATTTTCAGGTTCATCATCTCGTCTTCATCATTCAACCTGTACCTAAAAACAGACAAAATAAAAATTATGAGACAACAACAAAAAAAACTAAATAACTGAACTACCACAACACCATCAAACCCACACACATTCACTATCATCTCTCCATTACTGTCAATGTTATGCAGATTTTCAAAGTGTTCCCCCACACTCTCCTCACATCCATTTCTTCAGTCACGAAAGTACCATCCCTATTCATTATTCTCTGAAGATTCTCTTTTCTCTCTTTTTTAATCTATCATACTTCCTTCCAGAAAACTTTCCTATTCCCTTGTGAATTCCCATTCGTCCTCCTTCCAAACTGTTCATTTACCTTTTTTTTTCCCTCCTATGTATGCATCTTATAGTCTTCTCTTTTCCTCATATATTTCCAAGCACCTTTCTTTCAAGACCTCATCATTGGCCTTTAGCACATTCAACCACACTTCTTTTTTACTTTTAACCATTTGCATCACCTCTTCCTTCCACCACTCACTATTGACATTCTTCCCTCCTATTTCTCTTGCACTACTGGCAAAGGCTTCCTTCATCTGCTTCCAGATTTGCTCAGTTTTGACTTGTTCACATTCAACTGAATTGAGCTGACGATGATGTCTCCATTGACAATGACGCACAGATTGTATTATCGTTGGTTGCAGAAACTCATGCAATGGCCATGTATGCTGTGCTAATGTTTTGTCTGTTGTTATATCTGAAGCATGTCTTGAGAGTGTTAAATTTCGCTGAAAAATTTTGAAGAAGAAGAAGAAAAGATAAAAACTAATGAAAATGCAGGACCAGTTAGAAGTAAATCGTTCGAATGGTTCCTCCATTGTTAAGGATGCTGATGAAACAGGAGAATCACTAAAGAAAAAAAAATGAAAAGTAAGTCAAAAGGTATTAAAGACTCTTGCAGAAGCAGCCTTGGTTGCTGAAATGGAAACACCGAAAAAGAAAAAGGAGCTCAGTGAACATGTGGAAGCTCAAAACATTTAACACTTCTCTTGAGATTTCATTAAATGAAAACTCATTGGGCGAGTATGCTAAGAGGAGGAAGAAGCACGTAAAAGAGGAAGAAGTAGAAGAAACTTTTGCTAATCAGTTTGCTAATGCAGATTCTTTGATGATCATGGATAAATAGGAATAGATTTCTAAGAAGATGAAGAATAAAAGGAAGACAAAGATAATGAAGAAGTCTGAAATTCCTTTGGCTATTTTTATTATTTCCTGTCCCCTCCTTGAATAAGGCCCTACCCATTAGTGGTGACATTCTGTAAAAAAAAAAAAAAAAATCACCTTCAAGTTCTCTCACATACTTTTCCTTATAACCTTGCTCACTTAACTTCTCACTGTTAATCCTTCCTAGTTCCTTCCTTATCACTTTCCTATCCATCCCTACTATACTAACTTAATCTTACATAGAACAACATGATAATCTGATATTTCCATCCCCAAACCCCCTCACAGATTTAGCATCCATCACATATTTCAACATCTCCTTTTCACCAACACAAAATCAGTCATACTTTTCACTTCAATACCATCTTTACCTACCCCAACTCAAGTATACTTATGAATACTCTTGTGTTTGAAGAAAGAATTACCATCACACATACCTTTCTCCTCACAGAAAAACCTTACCATTCTCATTTTCACATACACGCACACAGTAGAATTGGTCAATGCACTGGATGTGGTGCTGTGCTTGGTGCCCTCATTTTGGTGCAGTTTGGTGCAAAGCAGCATACAATTCTAGTTTCCCTGTGCAGCATGGTTTTAAAAGTATAGTATTGTGTTGTGGAGCGCATGGCGCTTTGGAACAGATGCAGTGTGGTGCAAAAAAAATGACTTGATGCAGGGCTAGCATGGTGCAGTCCAGAAAATTCCAATGCTCAGCCAACCTAATATATATATATATATATATATATATATTATATAATATATATTATATGTATTATATATATAATATATATAATAATAATATATATATACGGTATATAAAGAGATAAAGAAATATTTACTGTATGCAAAAAGAACTAGGATTTTTAAATATATATTATATATAATAATATATATATATATATTATATATATATATATCGCGTATATATATATAATATATATATATATATATATATATATATAATATATATATATATAATATATATATCGTATATATATATATATATATATATATATATATATTAATAATTATATATATATATATATAATACATATAATATATATATATATAATAATATATATAACGGTATATATATAGTATATATATAATATATATTATATATATATAATATATAATATAATATATATTATATAATATATTATATATATATATATATATATAAATATATATATATATATATATATATATATATATAATATATAATATTATATATATATTAGGGATGTGCCGGAACCTCAATTTTTTGGAAGTTTCGGTTCCGGCTGGAACTAGCTTGGTTCCGGCCGGAACTAACCGGAACTTTCTACTTTTTCAAATGTCTTTGTTATTAAAATTCAGTATTTGATTTGTCATTTACACAGTTAAGATTATGCATAAAAAATAATATTGAAAATTTATATACAGTCGTCCCTCGTAGAACGCGGCTGTTAGGTTCCTTACCCCCCCTTGTTATAGGCGTTATCGCGTATAACTTTAAACCCCCCTGAAAAATCATTACTTCGGGAAATAAGCTTTCTTTATCAGAACTCTCATTACCATAGCATCAATCTTTAATTTTTCCATCAATAATAATGAATAAAATTTGCAGATACAATGTTATTTACAGAACATATATAAACATATTTTATTGACTAGTTAATTAGTAGGATATTTATTACATTACAGTACAGTACTCTACATATCTTAAAATGAGCAAAAAATCTTTTTAGTTTTTTTAAATGAAAAAATAGCTATACAATGTACAAACCTTTAAAAAATTTGGGAGATAAAATTGTTTTTATATATTTAATTGAATAGCCTGAGACTGTAATATAAAATTTTAAAGTTTAGCCAATGGAGCACAAAAATAGTTTCTTTCAAATTCTAAATGAAGTTAAGGTGTAAAGAGATTGAAGCAGTCCAGAATCTGTAGGTGTATTGGCTGCTTTTTGAGAAATACATCGTTATGGGTAAGCTTTTGCCTTTTAGCTCACAAATATTTCTTTTTTTCTTTCATTCAATTCGAATTTCTAATATCGTTAATATCAGTTTGTTTTTGAAATCTTTTATTTTTGTTGTGTAATTTTTTAACATTGTGTTTATTTTCTTTTGAATTTATATTCCAATTGTGACTAATTAAAATTTTGTTTTATTATCTTTTGCCAACCCGGTATAGCAAGATCGCATTTTATAAGACCGCGTTCTACGAGGGACGACGATATGTGAACACAATATCATGATAAAATGACCTTCGACTCCATACTTTCGAAAACTTTAAAATATGAAACAATATTTCACACTCGAAACGGTAGCTTTAATACTCTAGAACGTGTGTAGTTTTACTTTTTTAGATTTTTTTATTTTTTAAATTTTTTTTAGACACAAATTGTTTTTAAATTATTATTTTTATAAAAATTAGTTAATAATTTATGAATTATTCCAATTAATAATAAGTTGGTAAATATAATTTAGTTTAATTAAGCTTATTTAAATTATATATTTATATATATATATATATATATATATATATATAATTTATATATATATAATATATATATATATATATATTATTATATATAATAAATAACATATATATATAAATCATATAACCATTTCTATTTAAAAATGTGGTGTAAATTTATATATATATTTTATAATATAATATATAAGTCTTTATATATATATATATATACTATATATTATATATATAATATATATACTATATATATAATAGTTTTTATATTACTTATTTATCTGAGTACTCTAATTTATTTATTTCTTTATTAAAAAAGACATGGCCGAACTTGGATGAAATCGACTTTTATCTAGAGGATACAAATACTGAAAATTAAAATTAGCAATTTAATATGAAAATTAATTATTAATAGAAAAAAAGTGGTCTAAAAAATAAAATAAAAAAATCATGATTTTTAAAAAAAAAATACGTACAAAATAAATCAGTTATTTAATAATCCACCTTCTGTATGCCAATCCTGTCTAGAATCTAGACCTGGGATAAATAAAAATTGTACAGTATTATTATTATTATGTATTATTATTATTAATTATTATATTATTATTATATTATTATTATATTATTATTATTTATTATTATTATTATTATTATTAAAAGAAATTAACTTAAAGTAGGAGAAATTAACCAGGGAAAAATATTAACTCTAAAACTGTTTAAGCAAAAATATTTTTAAAATTTTTTAAAACAAGATCCATAATTTCTTACTTAAAATGAAGTTATTTTGAATTTGAAATGTTGTGGTGTAGGAAAATAAGTTGACCTCTCCATGTTGTGGAGTTAACGTTCACTCTTATCCTTCAAACACGTGTACCCGCTCGAAAAAAAAGCTTTTTAAAACTAGTGAAAACCCGTTAGAAACTTTTAATAAGTTGCGTTTCAGAAGCCCGACTGCAGCCCGCGCGGGCACACGCGCACATGCATCGTTTCCAGAGCCCGTTTACGCACACTTCTACGCAACGTAAACTTTACAGTCAGGCGCCCGTTGTTAAATCCTCGATTTCGGGAATTAATAAACGGGCGGGCTGCGCGGAAGAATACTTTGTTTACAAACAAATCTTTTTACAAAACATGTGTCGAAATGCTTGCCAAAATTGTTAATATTTCAGTTAAACTTTTATATTTTAAGGATTACTAATATATTCGTATCATTTCAAAATATATAGCATATAAGTATAAGAGTCATGGGCGTATGCAGGATTTTATTTAGGGGGTGGCAAAGGTTGAGTGATATATATATCAGGGTTCACACTTTCTGGAAAGTCAGGGAAAGTCAGGGAAAAAAAATTGGTCAGGGAAAGTCAGGGAAAACGTTTTAAAATATGCTGAAAGTCAGGGAATAATTCCAAAAAAGTCAGGGAAATTTTTAAAATTTCAAACATATGAAAGAATGATCCATGGACCAAGTTACAAATATTTATTGATATTTTTTTTTCTTCTTACTGTTTAATTGTGGAATGAGAGATTATATTTTATAAGTGAATAAAAAAGATTGGGCGAGAATAACATTCATAAACTACTTTCTATCCTGTTTTCTTTCTATTTTTATTTCACTATTACCTACTATTCTTCCTATTCTGTTCGTAGAAGTTGTTCCAAAGTTCATCCTTCTATGAAGGTGAGATTGGTATATGGGATGTGTTTTAGACTGTATGACTTATGACTTAAATTGTTTATATCTTTTTCTTTTTAGAAATTTACTTTCTGATGAAAATGTTAGTTTGATTGAATGATTTTTTAATTCTTGTGCAGTTGAAGGTATTTTTATTTATTTTATAAAAGTGACTTCAAGCAAAAAAAAAAGGCTTAACTTTAACGACCAGTGTTGGACGTCAAACTGAACCTTGGTTCATTCCTGTCACAGATTATAATTCTTGTACTAAATATTATGGAAAGACTTAAGTCCAGTAAAATGCCTGCACAACCACAACTAAAGCTTTTTGGCATTAGATTACATACAAAACTGAATGCCAGAACTGTGCAAATTAAAAAAATGACAGAAAAGATATTAGAAAGATGTCCTCTGAAGTACAAAGCCTGTCCAATAGCTTCATCATTGGATTCTAGTATAGTTTTTCATTCAGCCAGAACAAAGGGAAACAAAGAATTTGATTTATTGCTAGAGGCATTGTACACCAATAACCGAATCACAATTCTGTTGCTGAGAAAGAAAAAAAGGCCCTATACTCTACTTTGCAGTGAAGCTCAATTCTACCCTTGAATTAAAATTCAAAATATTTTTGATGGTGGATTGTCCTTCTAAGAGACTTTATGAGTTTTTTTTCTTTCTATAGCAACCTGAGAATCAATGGTATTCGGAAATTGTGGCCAAATTATAAATTAGGACTGATATTTCGCATGGAAATGCGACAGTGGAGGAGGTTTTCTATAAATTAAGCAATTTAGTGGAGAATCTGAAAGAACATAGTCTGATTCTCAAAGAACAGCACAATGCTATAATATCTCATGAAAGTATTCATTAAATTCCTATTACTCAAAAAATGTTGACAAAGGTAAGAGCTGCCCATAATAGATATGAAGAACATCTCAGAGAGAGTCAAAACAGAAAGAAAAGAAGAAGAATAAAAAGGTTGCAAAAAGAATATTATCCATACAGATCAATAAACTTGAAAAGCAGAGAAAGATGTTAAAACTGAAGGCTTTAACAGAAGAAGACGCTATAAAATCAAAAATTCAAATGGCTTGAGAAGAAAAAGTTAAAATCTAAATCTCCCCATTTAGAACTTTTGTGATTACAGTGGACGCTATTCACCTAGGCTATTAATGTAAGCTTTTAATTTTTCTTTTTGTATAAAAAAACTGTTTTTTGGAAAAAATTAAAAAAGAGTGCTTTGGACGGTTATGGGTAAGATATAGGCTGATAACTAAAAAAAAATAGATATTTTTTAAATTCATCCATGATGATGAACAATTTCTAAAGTAAATCTTCAATAATTTAATGTATGAACTGAGTAAATAGGCTGCAATAATAATTAATAGATAT
>JABUQX010022669.1:42500-52500 GCA_015478945.1 Trachelipus rathkii | reverse complement strand
CCTAGTTAATAACTATTTTGGAATATTCTTAGGGCTAACCATATATTACATCGATAATTTGGTAATAATCTTCTATTTTGTGGGTTTATTGATGCCAACCATTATATAAATTTAGTAGTTATCAGCTGGTTTGGGGTTTTGTGGGATAACTATTTATTACCTAAATTTGGTAATAACTTGCTTTGGGCGTTTATTGATTCCCACCATTTGCTACTACTAAATTTAGCAATAACCTTTTGTATCTTTTTTCTTTTTGGTGACACTCATTTATTACTTTTAAATTTAGTAATAACCTTTTGTTTATGGACGTTAACAGTTATTTGTCAATTTTACTTTATAAAGGAATATTATTAAAATTTTATTGCTAATTGGCAATTGCAAATATTGTGGGTGGGTGGTTAATTATACATGCATAGAGTTTGAAAATAGTATACACAATACATTCTGATTATCCACATTTAAAATTTGTTGTTTGTGGAATATCATTGCTTACAAAAAAGCCTTCTTTCCTTTGTTTCTTCACTGAGACTTAACATTTTCCCCCCTTTTAAGGATTTTCAGTCAGTATATTTAGTCAAATTCTGGGAGTAATCATATTGTGCTTTGTAAATGGGTGCTGCAATATAGTTTTAATTTATCGCCAGTGATTATTTTAATTATATTTAAGTTTGTATTTCAAATATATAGCTTAAAAGATTAAATTTTAAGATTTTAAGATGCATACTGGTATATAAAATTAAAAAAGCAAATTTCTTGTTTTATTATTACTGGTAGAGAAACAGCTGTGTTTAACATGAAATTTGATTTAAATAGATTTAATGTGATTTAAAAATCAAAATTAGAAGTTCAAGTTGAAAATCCGAGGAAGTTGGGATTTTGATGGGGTTTTGCTCTTGGATTTTTGGGTTTTGGGTTTTTTGGTGCAAACCCTGTGACCCCCTAGTAATAACTTTTTATAAAGAACCTCAGCTACTATTTTAATCATATCATATGTTCGTGTAACTCTGCATCTATTTGTTTACTCATTTCAAGTCTCCTCCCTCTTTTGTTTGTAGAGCTGCTTCTCAAATTCTTTTTAATTCTAATTTTGGTTATCTGGATAGGGTTTCCTAGAATCTAATGCCTCAATTTTAGATTTTTTGAAACAAACTTCAATGAATCTTCCTCTCAAAGAAAACTCCCTACTTTCCTATCACTTTCGACAGTTCCATTGTTTTACTTGTATTCAAATTAAATATTCTTGGTCACAAACAAAATATTGTTTTAGAAACCTAATATGATCGTGGTTGCTAGGTTGACTTCAAGGAAACTCGAAATTTTTATAAAAAATTTATTCATTATTTCAATCCAACAATGGTAAAAATCCGCTGAGAAAAGTGTTTAGTCTATCATTACAATTTTTAATATACACAAGGGAAAAGTGAAAAATATTATCCAATAATATTTTTTAATTGTTTTTACTATTAGCATTACTCTTTTGTATTGGCCTTGATTAAAGTACAAGGGAGAAAAGTTAAAATTTTAATAAATTTTAATTTTAAACATTTTTTGAATTTGCAGGCTATCAAAAGCTTAAAAAAGTATCCACTTCCTCTGTACTCAGGAAAAGACTGCCTAGTGTTATCAAATTTTGGACCTAAAATTTGTACGATCATTGACAAAAAGTTAGAAGAATATGTTAAGCAATTTGGGCCAATAAACTGGGATGATTACATAAAAGTAAGTAAATGTAATTCTCTTAGGTTTACTGACTACGCATTTGGTTTCAAAAGAGAATGATAGTAATTAATCATTACTTATATGGATTCATCTTGCATAAAATCATGTACTGGAAAACTACTCTACTCATTGAGTGGCTTATTGATTGAATTTGCAATGATTGGTGGTTTTGAATTAGTATATATATAGTCTGGTTGGAAAATATATGATCCTATGTAATTGGGAAAAACTACCTTACATACTGAGTTCTGACGTTAATCGCTTTCATTTTACTTGGGCTCTGTTTTCTAATTAGAAGCATTTCAGTGACATCTTTTGGTAAAGAAACCACTTGATGAATCATGAAACCATAACTCTGTTATGAGAGAGCCTACAACACCTTAAATATGGATTTTAATCTCTAATGTACTGGTGTATTATTATTGTGCAATTACTAGTTCTTTACCTCTAAATATAATTCAATTTGACTACTTCAGATGTATTTATTTTGTCTTCATGACCTTGGGAGACTTTCACCATGTTTTGTCTTTAATTCAACATGTCCTGAACATCATCAGAGTGAAGGTCATCCTTGCGAATCAATAACTTGGGCATAATTTTGGTGATACCCTACAAATGTTTTAATCTTGTCAAAATTGATTACACTGAATAGGTAATTTCAACGTTATTTTCTGTATTTGTATATTTAAAATGGTTTTCATCACCAAAGTATGGAATTTTTTTTTGACAACCGGAGTTGGGTTGTGAAGAATATTTATTTTTTAATTACTGATGGTTTTTATAAATTTTAAATGAAATTCCTAACAAACATAACATAGATACAAATTAAATCACTATTTGGCATTCTAATTCACATTTTATTACTATAGTTTTTTTAAATTGCAATTTATTTTATCAAAAAACATTTTGATTAGTGCTTAAATGTTTAGGGAGAAATTGATTTTTTATTTTCTCATTCATTAATAATAGCAAACAAAATAAAACTATTTTAGATAGTGTATTTTTCTATGGAATTTAATTGAATTTTATTGAAATATTTCAAATCTGAAGAAATAAAAACATTCTAGTGGACTACTATTGGTAATAAAATATGAGCTTTCACTCAGTCTACACGAAGTTCTCAAGGTCACTAGTTTTGGATTAATTTTACATTCAATGGTAGCGCGACGGAGTCGTGAGGTATAGGGCAAGGGTTCGATTCCTCGTCCGTATCCTAGGTAGCAATTACCTAGAGAAGTTTCCTCCTTTAATATGGCCATGCCAGTAAGGTGTCAACTTAAAAAAAAAAATAGAAATCATCAAATATTATATAAAAATAATAAGATGAGGAAAATAGTTTTCTGTTATTAACAATGTAAATATTTGTTTTCATCTGCAGTATTTATTTTCTTTACTTTTTTTTTATCATTCCTTTTCTTTTATATATATATATATATATATATATATATATATATATATATATATAATATATATATATATATTATATATATATATATATATATATATATATATTTATCTATATTATTATATATATTTCCTATATATTCTTTTTCTTTTATATATATATATATATATATTTATTAACTATGCCATATATTCTTAAATTTTGTAATTATATTTATATATTATATATTATATATTATATTTTTTTTTTTTTTTTTTTTTTTTTTTTTTTTTTTTTTTTACAGGTAAACACCACCACTCACGGGCCGAGCCCTAATCTAGGGAGGGGGTGGTACTCAATTAACGTCCGAGCAGGACGGAGCAAAAGCCCAAGTGAGAGAATAGCTCACATTTCTCCCACCTGACCAGTTGCGAACTTTGGGACCCTCGCTTGGTTTGGCGAGTGCTCTAACACTGAGCTACCGGGCGCTCTTTATATAAATAAATATGAAATACTAAAAAAAAAAAAAAATATATATATATACACACATATACATATATAAATACATACATACATACACATAAAAATACATATATAAAGTTCCTATTCATATTATTATTTATTTATCTTTTATTATTAATATTATACAAAACACTTTATTTAACACAAAATACACTATATTTCACTATTAATCACCCTATTTACTATATATTCAATATTAATATTATTATGCTATGCACGTTTTAATGATGATAATGTTATGCTATCGACTAACTTTCACCATATCTTAAATTAACCACTATTCACTTATTATTAACATTATCACATTATCACAAGTAACACTATTATTATTAATATATATCTTAAATTATTCACCACTATTCACTTATTATTAACAGTATCACAAGTCACTATTATTATTAATATGGTATACGGATTATCACCACCATTTGCGAAAAAATTAATGTGATAGAAGGGGGTTTTCGGCACCTTGCTACCAGTTGGAAGAGAATTTGAAAACAATTTCTTCATATGACGACGATTGGCTTGGAAAACGGCAGCTTCACCTTCTTTAATTTGTTTTTTAATTTCTTCTTTATAAATTTTTATTTATTGTATTTTAATAAATTCCAAGAATGTTAAGAAGTTTGGAAATGATTTTTAAAATTTTGCAGCTCCTCAAACCCAGATTACAAATGAAAATATAAATGTTTAAAAATTTTACATTTTTTAAACATATAAAAATTTCTTAATTTTTTTATTTTTCAAGGTTGTTGCAGCCTCTGTCTTCAAACAAAAGCTCTCTCTCTCTCTCTCCTCTCCTTTCTCAAAAATATTTTCTAACCACTTCCTGCATAAAATTATTCAGACTATTTCATTTCTTCAATAAACCACCTCAGACTAATCCATCTCTCCAATCACTCTCTTCTGGCCCTTCTGTTTTCCGCTTCTCCTCTGGTATCCACTGCGTCCACACTCCACAACAGTCGAATCTTATACATATATATATATATATATATACATATTATAATAAAAAAATATATATATATATATATATATATATATATATATATATATATATATATATATATATATATATATATATATATTATATATATATTAAATATATATATATATATATTTATATACAGTATCATATATTATTCTTCCTTCCTTCTTTCCCCAAGACTGGGATTAAGGTGTGTGACATGCATCGGAAAAGAGAAGTAGTAGAAGAATATGACACAAGTCGAAAAGAAAGCCCAGCCTTACTGCCCCCTCTATACCTATTAGTGAGAACTCGTCGCAATCAGAAAATCCACCCTAGAGCTTTACGGGACCGCGACAGACCCTCGCTATGGCATATCGTCAAGTGTAGGGTTCATCCCCTGGCCCATATGGGCCACAGCCATACCCCCTCACAAAACCCCTCCACTCCTATTATGCACCTTTATTCTCGCCTCTGCCAAACTCACATTTCTCTCCTTCAGACATTCGTTTACTGACTCAATCCACTTTTTCTTCGGTCTCCCAGCCGGTCGATTCCCAATACACTCACCACTATACATCCGCTTAACCAACCGACTCTGTCATTCATCCTTCCCACATGACCAAACCATCTCAACATACTTTCATTTATTCTCTCATTTGCCCCTATCTTCACACCACATAACTCTCAAATACGTTAATTCCTCATTTTATCAATTCTTTTCACACATAACATTGTGCATAAGATTGTGCATCTGAACACGTTGAACTTTAGATCTATACCTCTTATTCCAGACCATAATCTCACTACTATACATTAACTCAGGTAACAACATACATTCATGTAAGACCCTAGCGCAATGAAGACTTAGTCCCTTTACGTCCACCAACGTTTTAATTGCACCAGCCACCTTCTTGCCATTCACAACTTTCCTACTACACTCTGCATCATCCTTTCCCTTTTCATCCAACATATATCCTAAATATTTAAACTCGCTGCTCACCATCTAACATAACTTCACACAAAGGACTGTCCTCACTTACAACCATAGCCTTACTCTTATCTACGTTTACTTTCAAGCCCCTCCTTTTACACACCCTGCCAAATCTCTCTACCAATCCTCTCAAACTCTCTTCAGATTACACCACACAAAAACCAAATCATCCGCATATAATAGAGGGCACCCTCCACTCACCTCCATTTTTCATCATTCTAACACCCATTTCCTTGCCACCCCCATCTCTAATTTCTTTCATTAAACTCCATCCAAATACAATTGAATAACCAAGGGGACATAACACATCCCTGCCTCACTCCGCTATTAATATTAAACCAATCACTTTTGACACCATTTATTCTTACACACGCTTCACCATCGTCATATATACTTTTAATTCCATTCAGAAGCCTACCGCCAACACCATACATTACTAACACCTGCCATAGGGCTTCCCTATTAATCCTTTCATACGCCTGTTGCAAATCGATAAAACCTAAATACAATTTTATTCTTCTTCTCCTCATTTTCTCAGGCATTTGTTTCAATGTAAAGATTTGATCCACACACCTCTACCACTTCTAAAACGCACTTGTTCTTCACCAATCAGTTCCTTCAGTCACTTCGGACGCACTCTTTCGTACTAAAATACCAGCATAT
The DNA here is from genome assembly GCA_015478945.1 of Trachelipus rathkii. Taxonomy (NCBI): domain Eukaryota; kingdom Metazoa; phylum Arthropoda; class Malacostraca; order Isopoda; family Trachelipodidae; genus Trachelipus; species Trachelipus rathkii. Next base: position 46,251 of record JABUQX010022669.1, on the reverse strand, counting down.
ATCTTCCCTACAACACTCAATAAACTAATTCCCCTATAATTCCTACAGTTCCCCTTATCTCCCTTACCCTTATATAAGGGTACTATTACTGCTCTCCTCCAACCCCTCGGAACTATACCCTCCATAAACGCTTTATTACACAACTTCCAAATCTAATCAATCACCATCTTTCCTCCGTTCTTGATCATTTCACCTGTAATTTCATCTATACTTGCAGATTTACCATTCTTCAACTTTCTCACTCTACCCATTACCTCCTCCTTGCTAATGACCTCATCCCCAAAATACCTATCCCTTCTTGCACCATCAAACCCACACACAGGCGGGGTAAAAAAGGTTTTCAAGGTTGGTGGGGTAAAAAAAAAAAAAAAAAAAAAAACCCTCTCCCCTTTCCTGAAATTTTTTTTGAATTTTGTGGGCTAATCTGGTAGCTGGCATAATAATCTATAAGAAATGCCAAAAGAAAATGGGCTGCTCTAAATTGACAGTAATTAGTGATAACAAATGTCAAACCCGAGTTAAAAAATGGCTTTGAAACTTTTTTACAGTTTTTACAACTTTTGCTACCATTTCAAATGTATTACATTTAAAAAAAAATTTTTTGGTAGTTACTACATATTGATGGAGGAACTTGGGCAAACTAATAATTTTTTTTGAAGATTATTGGATGTCCTCGAAAAAAAAAAAAATTTTTTACCCCATCAAATTTTCCAAAATGGGGTAAAAAAAAACAGTGTTTTTTTAACTCGGATGTGTTATTATTAACATGGAAAGTAGCTCTGGAAAGCAGCTGAGGGATGACGTTATAGCATAGAAGGCTCAGGAAAGTTCATGAAAGTTGGGAAGTAGCTTGGAAAGTAGCTGAGTGATGACGAGGCTAGAAGAAAGGGGTTACGGTCTGAAAGTACATAGAAGAGCTAGAACAAGGAGGGTAAGGGTGAAAAAGGCTCAGGAAAGTACATGAGCACTCAGGAAAACAGCTAGAAGCATTGAAAGTAGTTTGGAAAGTAGCTGAGTGATGACATCATGGCATAGAAGGCTCATGAAAATACATAAAAGTTGGAAAGTTGCTGAATGATGACGAGGCGGCTAGAACAAAGAGGGTAGGGAGAAAACACATGAAAGTACATAGAAGAGCTAGAACAAAGGGGAGTAGGGGTAAAAAACGCTCACGAAAGTTCATGAGCACTCAGGAAAACAACTAGAAACATTCAAAGTAGTTTGGAAAGTAGCTGTAAATATGGAAAGTAGTTTGGAAAGTAGCTGAGTGATGACGTCATAGCATAGAATGCTCATGAAAGTACATAAAAGTTGGAAAGTAGCTTGGGAAGTAGCTGAATGATGACGAGGCTAGAACAAAGGGGGGTAGGGAGAAAAATGTAGGCCCGTTTGAATTGATGAAAGTTTCATTCAATAAAATAAACTTTAAATATAATTTCTTCCAAATGGATAAACTCCATCACAATAGTTGATCAATTATTTGTAATATAGACCATTTGTTATGTTTTTATTTCTGTTTATTCCAAATCGATGGGCTCCATCACAACAGTTGATTCCAACTGTTTGTAAACAAAAGTAAATTTCGTAAGGAATCTCGGTCGTTTTTGCACGAAATTAGTGCTAAAACTGTGTAAGCACAAATAACGAAAATGGTCTATATTAGTATATTTATATTGTGATATATATATAGATATATATAATTATTATATATATATATATAATATATATATATATAATATATATATATATATATATATATATATATATATATATATATATTATATATATATATATATATATATCGTTCTCCTTACTAGACAAATTTTTCTGGCCTCATGCCAAAACATCTCTAAACAACTTCTGTAAAAGTTCTGCCCTTCGTCCTCTTATTCGATTCTTGATGGTTCTGTTTGCTTAATCTCCAACTGAAAGGGCCAATCTCTTCTGCCCTTCCATTTTTCGCTAACTCAACCCTGGGACGATTCTAGCATTACCTCTTCCTTCCCCTCTTCCTCTCAGGTGTTCCAATGCCTTTGCCTGGGTAGATCTACATTTGGTCAGGTGTATGGGCTCCTTAAATCAATGGAATCTATTGAACGATTTAGGAAGGCGGTGCCTGGATGGTTTTTCCTTCCCGAGTTTGACGGAGAGTTTGTCCGTGCTGATCAAGGCCCTCGTTTACTTAGTTCCTATGTCATGATACTAAACCTTCCCTCAGTGTTGGAAGCACGCACATATCCAAACCTATTCTGAGAAAAAGGAAGCCGCTCTGATCTTTTTCTATATCTCTCTATAGCTCTCACTTGTATTCTATTTAAAGATCTTTGAAACCCTGCTCAACTCTCATAAATTCTTTGATCATCTCTCTTAGATCATCTGGAAACTTATTCCGATCGCCAGTACGGTGTGCCTCGGCGCTCGAGGTTACTGGCGATATACTTTCCTATCGTACTGATTTATGGTTTTCCTTCCTTAGGAACTACGGGAGACTTGCGTGGTGGCGTTTGAAAAAATCCAAAGCATTTGACCGGGTTCTTATGGCACGCGTCACTGCTCTCCAAGCTCCCCTCCTTGGGGTTTCCTTCTTCTATCTTTGCTACTCATGTCTAGTTTTCTTTAAAATCGCTAAATATCTCGGCTGTTGTTGATTGGGGGACTTCTTGTTCTGTCAATAGAGTGTGTCTCAGGGTTCTGCTTAATCTCCACTTGATTCCTACTTATTCAGTTAATGTTGAGCACCTGCAATTTAGCTCTATCTACTCATATGGCCCGATCACTAGACCCTTCATTCTTCAACTCATTTCAGTTCTACTCCCCCTTTTACTTCTATAATTGCCTCTCGTCTTAATCTTTCCGATTCTATTCTCGCTTATCTGGATAGAATTTCCGGGGGTCGGGATCGTCTTCTTCAAACTTCGTGAAATTCAATTCCTTAAAAACCCAACTTCACAAATCTCCTCTCTAAGGCACCCTTTAACTTTCCTTACCTCTTTCGACTGGTGTTCTCTTGGTCTCTCCTGTTGACAATATTAAACATCCTTGCCTGGCCTTAACATAAACCAAATAAATGTCTTGGCAATCTCCCATCAAAACGGTTTTTTGCTAGGCCGGGCCTCAAAGAATCTGGGAGTTCTGTTTAGACTGCGACTTTTTTTCCTCTTCTCAGTAACTCCAGTTATACAAGGGCCTCATCCACCCTTGTATGGAGTCCTCTCTCATATCTGGGGTTTGATTTACCCGGCTTTTGGGAATATAGAGTTAGAGATAGAAGTGAGTCCCAAGGCTAAAAGGCTTATAAATGTTATGTATTTTAAACTTCACTTCACTTTTGCAGCGCGATGTTGGGTGTTTTATCTCTTTTTCTATAGGTACGCAGCGGCCCCCAGGGCTCGAGGAAACTTATCGCCGCCGTATTACCACCTTTGCAACGCCTCTAACACAAGGGTGCTGTATTCTCGCGCATGAGTTTGGTAGTTGACATTGGTAATCCAGGCTAGTTGCTGCTGTACTTCTCATTCCATGCCACCTCTTTCTGTGAAAATGCTCTTCCATCTTCTGTTTCCTGCTGAATTTTTATCTCCCTCACTTAACGCCTGCGGTCTGTGCTCACTAGCGTGATTTACGTTAGTTGTTGAACTTTTGAGGCGTACAACAGCCCCCCTCTTAAATAGGCTCTACCGTAAGTGGTGGGTGACAATGTAAATATAATATTATAATATATATATATATATATATATATATATATATATAT
>JABUQX010022669.1:27500-40000 GCA_015478945.1 Trachelipus rathkii | reverse complement strand
AAATTTATCCTTTAAAACCAGATACACCTACAAATTTTATAAGTGAAATTTTAACAACAAACTGTTTGAAATTAGAAACAGTACCACCCTGTATAGAAAAATTACTTTTAAATGCAATAGATAGACCCCATTAAAAATTACAAAAATAACAAAAACAAAAATCACCCATTTAAATATAACTTTACTCTACCAGAATCTACTCGTAAACCAATTTAGATGTCAGATTTAAGATTTAACTATACGACCTGTGGATGTCTTGAAACATCATTTAGAAAAATAAATTAAATTTTTATAAAATACCTTAAAGATTAAAACTAAGAAAAACTCAAAAATTGCTAACTTCTAAGAAAAAAAAAATATGATGTATGGTCAGATTCAGAACTATAACTTTATCACTTTCATATATCCTGAGTCATAAAATATAACTTACATAGTATAGGACGTGTTTATAACTGATATTACTAAGTTAAGAGTACTAAGGAAAAATATGCATTCATCCCATGTAAAAATCCATTTTATTTAACTTTTGGCTGTATAAATCTATACTTTTACAAAGAAAAATTTCAAAGAGTGTATGCTAGTAGGGCCTAGCAAAGCTAAAAAAAAATATTTATTAACATTTAGGGAAATAGGGCTAGCAGTTAATTTTTTGTGTTTAAATAATAAATTTAAAAGGAAAATTTTTTTTCATGTATTATTTTTTGCCATGCCATCTTTCTCGAAATTAAGCTAATACTTTTTTTTTTTAAATTTTCCCATAAACATCTCTGTACTAAAATTACGTTACAAAATTTTCTATCTTATTAAAAAAAATCTTAAGTCATATATTTAATTTTCCCAGTCATTCACACCTCAAAAATTTTATGCAAGCTAATCGTCTTACACTCCATTCAATTTAATCTCTAAATTCAAAGTGCATGAAAAAAACTTTAATCTCTAAGATATATAGATATTGAAACCCTCTGAAAAGATGAAGAAAAAAAAAATTATATATATAGGGCCTATATACCAAAAAATTAATGTCTGACTTTGGCTAAGGGAGATTTTCCAACTTATCTTTAGTTTGCCAAAACAAATTTACTATAACAAAGGTAGCTGAATGAAATTTCCAAAAGAATATACTATTTCTCAGAAATGAAAACTGTAAAACTAACTAAAGAAGATGAGATTTTCAAAAGCACATTGCCTCATTTATCTTATAAATTTAGTTCCTGTAAATTGATGAAAAACCTTGCGTTTCAAGCTTTATTATTAATTTAATTATTAAACTACTAAAAAGGTTGGTCCAGGCTCTTTATATAAAAATGAAAGAAAAATGCTATGCAGGAAATTAGGCCTTGAAATGATGATTATTTAGATCTTATATGTTAAATGAAAAAAAAAAACAAAAAAAATTCTGATATCGCAAAGTCCTTGAGAAGAGAAAAAAAAATCTCAGAGGGGTGTGGGGCAAAACAGTTTTTCACCTTCAAATAAACCTTCTGGTAAAGTTTATTTAAACATTCAACAAAAGGAGGAAAAAGAAAAATGGGCGTAGGTCTGTTTGCGACAAGGGAAATTTCAACTTCCAATTAGCCTTTTGGTAAAGTTTATTTGAAAATGTAGTGAGTGAGATAGAAAATTTTTTTATCTATTGGTAAAACTAAAAACACAAATAACATCTTTAAGACAAGGTAGGGACTTACATTATAAGTTTTTGTGATTTAAAAATTTTAAGTTACTGGTGTTAATTAAATGAGAGGGGGGGGGGGTATAACACAAAGTATTAACATGAAAAAGAAAATTTTTCGTAGTGAGTAGAGCGACAATATCAATTTTCACTTCCAAATACACTTTTTTGGTAAAGTCTATTTCGAAGCGTAAAAAAACTAAAATAAATAAAAAAAATTTCACTGTATGGGAAAGTATTTTAAGTAAATCATTTACATCTAAACAAGTTTTAATTTGTGGCTCCTATGATCTTAGGCTATCTAATGGCTTCAAAAAAATTAGAACAAGCTATCAAAAATTTCTTAAGCTCTCATCAACACCAACCCGGGCTACTTGCCTTTCCTATTCACTTTGCCCTTTTTACATTTTCTATTACTAACCATATTGTTATTCATATATATATACCGTACTTTGTATTGGAGGTAAGTTTTATAGGTTCAAGAAGAGCAAGATAGGAAATCTACGTTTACAAATTCAGAGCATTTATTTAAAAGAAGGGACGTGAGGTTTTTGGATAGAAATTACAATCACTTTTAAAAATGAAAGAGGAATAAAAATCATTGCAAAAAAAATAATAAAATAAGACCGGGTAAAGATAAGGCCTTTTTGTCTACTTTAAAGCGTATAAAAAAAAGATAAAAAAAACAAAAGGGGATACGCTTAAGAAAAACAACAAAAATTTATAAAATATGATATTTCAAAAATACAAAATTTATATTGATAAGAGAAAGAGAGAAAAAAAAACTACTCCATAATACTTCCAGCACATTTTAACCAACTCAAGCGTGGGGTAGGTTTATGCTTTCAAGGTAGGGCAGCTTTAAGCCTCAACTTTTATAAAATCCCCTAGCTTAAATTAGGCTTTCAAAAACGTCTAAAACCTTGAAATTATTTCCTTGAGATTTGAAAAAAAAAATAAATAAATAAAAAAAATAAATAAAAGAATGTAAATGAGAAATTTTGAAACTTACCAAGAAATTCACTATTATTTGCGCACCGAGACTATAAACACAACCGGCGAGGTTCATTTGTAAAATAGGAATGCTCTATTCCTCGTGTACAGCCGGGGTGAGGAGGAAAGAGGAGGGAGGAGAAAGTGGGGGTCGAGAGAAGGGGGGATGGTGTCCTTCGGATGATAACAGGAAAGAAAAACTTCCAGAAAATCTTTTTATAATATTTAGGGGTAATTTCTCTTATTAAAACAGAAATGTTTTAAAAGGAGAAAAAAAAAGAAAAAAAATCAAAAAATAAATAAAAATGGTACATTTTAAATTCGTTGCAAAAAGATAAGAGATCAAGAATAGTTTATTTTAATTTATCAGGAAATCTGCGTGTTGGCAACTTTGATTAATTTTATTTTGCAGTAAAAGATGGGGGAAGACAAAAATAAACGGGGGGGGGGGGGTATTTTATCAGCGTGGTTCTGAGAAATTCAGGAACATCGGACGAGGCGTATGAGGGGGGGAAGAGAGGTTTGGGGTAGGAACAAAATAAAAATAAAAATTTTAAAATGATTCGAAAATATTAGCTCAAGATTTGAGAAAAAAAATAAAGAGATAAAATATCTCTTTATATAATTATATAACAGATTCCTCTCTGTTATAGAGTCTCTCTGCCAAAAAATTTTGGGCTTATGCAATTGTTGCAGATGGGTTTGTTTCTTGGACATGAGATTGAAAACTACATTTTGTGAATTTAAAAGAAAGCTTGATATTATAGGTTCAAAAATGAAATGTAGTCAGAGTAAGGAGTTATAATCTTAGGGGGAAACAGTGGAGAGTTTCATTTAAGGAGGAATCAAATGCATAATGAGAAACTAACAATTGTCTTTGTACATAATTGCTGTAAGTATGTTTTAAAGTGTAAGATGTATGCAATAGCATTAATAATTTGTGCGCATTTGAACTCTTGATATGTTTTGTTAAAATGGGAGGCAAAGGAAAAGAATATGGTTTAATAAATGTGTTTAATGAAAATACTTGAGTCTGAGGGGTTGAAATTTAGGTGAAAATCTGTCTTCGTGTTTGACATTACATAATTGAAATGACTGTGAAATCTAATTCCATATCAAAAATATATTCTGACTTTAGTTTGAAATAAACTGAAAATAATATAGATAGTGCCCCAAAAATAAGTAGTATCTTGATGTTACTAAAAATAAAAATATTAAAATTTATAAAAAAAATTATGGGGAGGAAACATTATCTTTGTTCTAATTTTCTTTAAAATTTTCTTGTGTTTAGGTTGTTAAAACTGTGAGCAGTTTTCTTTTACATTTAGGAATTTCCCTGATTTCTAAGATGTGATTGTTTATTTTATATTTTCTCAGTGAAAATATAAATATAGTGCTGGCGGCGAGAGAAAAAAAAATTTTTAAAGTCTAAAAGTGTTTGTGATTTATGAAGAATTTTTCCTGTGTGAGGAAAGAAGAGTTTGTTTTCCACAGTGAAAGATTAAATAGGAGTTTGTTTTCTAAAGTGGAAGAATAAATAGGTGGATGAGGATCGGATAAAGGGAGGTCTACTTAGAGTGAAGTTCAGGGGCCAATGGAGGAGGTGGAGGGAGAATGAATTTGTGGACGTTTGAGGTTTTGAAGTGGAGAAGGAGATTTGTCACCAGATAGTTTCGGAGGTATCGCGGGTGGAGAAGGTCTTTGAAAGTAAAGCCTTCTGGGAATGAATTGAGACAAAAAGTTAGGCTTTGGAGGTGGTCGGAGCACGTAGGAAGAAGATTGTGGTGGAGGAGGGTTTGGAAGGGTAGCTAAGTGAGAACTTTGAGGAAGAGTTTCGAAAGATATGTCGTGTGAAAGTATGAGTTTTATTTCTGTTTGCGAAATGGAAAGATTAGAGAAAACTCGTAGAGATTCAGATTTAGGAGGGACCACAATTTCTTTATTAAATAAGATTGGCGGTTGTGTGACAGCCGTAGAAAGTGCGGGAGTGGTTCCCTGAGAATTTGGTTTTGGTATAGGATGTGCATCATCTTGTAAAGGAATAGTTTGAGAATGTGAATCAAATATTAAAGGAGGAGAGGAAGTTAACTTTTTGATGAGAGTTGAGAATGACTCAGTGTTATATGGAACTGCTTCGGTTTGAAATAAAGATAAGCGTGAGGCTACTTTAAGTGGTTTTTGATTAGAAAGATTTGCAAACTCAGGAGTTGAGAAAGGTGTTTGTTGTTGAGATTTAAAATTTTTGTTCTGAGGAGGTGTGTGGATCGATTCCCTTTGCTCTGAATCTAGAAAAGGTTGTTGTGAGTATGAAATCGGAACAGCGTCCTTTGCGAAAGAAGAAAGATGCGTTTCTACTTGAGGAAGAGAGAGAGAGCTGATGTGATTTGAAGTGAGATTATCAATCTGAGAGGAACCAAATGGAGGGTGAGGTTCAAAATATTTATCAAATGATGGTTTGGAAGTCAAATCATAGTGCTCAGAAACGAGAGTGTTAGAAGCTAAAAAAGAATTTGGTATCATTGTTTTATTAAAAGATGTAATCGTATCTGAGAAATCCTTTTGAGAAACAGGGGGAGTGCCCTGAAAAAGATATTCATTCCTATTAGGTAGATCATGCATAGAGGAAGAAGAGGAATCGGTTTTTATCGTTAATGGTGGTGAGAGGTCATAATTTTTAATCAAATCAATAAAGGAATTAGAACCATCATGAAATTCAAACGGTAAAATACCATCAGAACATGAGGAGGAATTTCGAAAACTATGTTGAAGGTTCGAAAAAGTATGCTCTATTAAGCTATTATTATTTAAAAATTATTACCTACAGAGTTTGTGGTGTATGCAAAAGCTGTGTTTATAATTACATCCTTTCTACTTAACCTTTTGTTTCTCCTATAAAAGTTGAAAGTGCGCTTTCTAAACTCTTTGTTTTCATCCATATTGTACATCGCGGTCTCATAACCATAGCTATGCTTACTCCTATTTGTGATGCCTAAAGCTTCGCTGCTCTTTATCTTGGCATTCGCTGTGCCTGCTGTATCACATGCTCTGTTCAAATTGTCACCTTCCCAATGTTCTATCTTTGCGTGAGCTATCTCATTTTCAAAATCGCTTGTGGAACTTCCACTTATATCATCTCTGCTATCAAACCTATCATCTGCTAAATACTTGTTCATATAAATAGAGTTATTAACCTTACCTTTTATTTGGAAATCAACATCTATCTCCATACCTATTTCCACTTGCTGCGTAAACCTTTTATGAGTTTCATCACCATTACCATCGCTTTTTACAACTGCATTTTTGTTTCCATTTCCATTTTGTAACTGCTGCATATCCATTTCGCTTCTGGACTCGGTTGCTATCGCATTGCTTTTTAACTGTGCATTTGATATGCTTCTCGATTTTGCTAAATTTGGTGTGCTAATCTGTAAATTGTCATTAAAATTTCTGAAAAATAAAAAGTTTGTGTTAAGAGAAAAGTCCATATTCCGCATCTTCTCCTGAAAATGGGGAATATGGGTCTCTGGGTGATTTTGTGGAAACTCATATTGAGTGGATTTTTGTTCTCCCAGAGGTGATTGCTTTAAAACTTGCGTCATAACTTTTCTGTTTCCTGGATTATAAGATTCCATAATTACCAAAATTTATTGAGCTATTAGGTTTACTCTCATTCATATCAGTCCTATTGTTGACAGCTCTAAAGTATACTTTAGACCTGTCTTGGAGAACACCCCTTTCTGTACCGATTTGGGCAGAAGTAGTGTTCCCCAACTCTGAAATAACTAGATTAGTATTACATTCGCTCTCATTAATGGTATCTGCTTTACCATTTTGACTGTAGGGCATGCTTCCTACTTTAACTATTCTATCTTTAATAATGGTGTTTGCTACACCATGAAAATTGTGAGGCTCATTATGTTTAAAATTCTCGTTGAAAATAGTATCATTAAAACATATCGAACATGCGTTTTTATCATTAATAAAATTTTCACCTATCTGGGCTTTTCCCTGGACATAATGGCTACAAATACAATTATCAGGAGGAGAAGCTTTGCTGAAAAAAAAAATGAGGATTAAGAACATTTACATTATTTGGTTGCTTAATATTGTTAGAAATAACCTGACTCGTTTGCATATTTGCATGTGAAAACCTTTTTTTCATAGTTGCGTTTAGATTTCCGTGAGAGGTGGCTTTGTGATCATTCTTTACATTCCTAGTTGCTTTTGAAATACCTTGCGAAGTGGTGTCAGAGTTAACATTTATAAAATTTTCCCTATCAGATATATCATCAATATTTATAAAAACATGCGAATTATAATCATTGTGAGCTACAAAATTTTTAACATTAGTACATTCTGAAGGTAATACATCTTCAGTAGTGTTCAAAGAGTTGAAAGAGAATGGGTTAGCGTTTTTTGAAACATTCATAGCTGACGCTACTGTACCCTGAGATATGTTTTCAATACTGATTACATTCATAGGTGCTTTAGAATTACATTGTGAATTTGTTTTATTTACATTTAAATATGCTGTATCTATCAATGCATGCGGAATATTAAGTAAACTATTCTCGTGAGCAGTGGTGCGTGAGTTAGCAATATTTGAAACATTTAAATAATAAGAATTTAGAGGTGCATGAGAAACATTTTTTAATACATTTTCATAATTGGGGTGAGTGGTGGTGTTATGATTACCATTTCGCGAATAATTACTACATTTTTGCTTCTGGAAGTGAGGTGGTGTTCCATCAAAACGGTTTTCTTCTACTTTGAATTTTTCTGGAGCTTTTCCATATTGCATTAAGGAGAGATTGTGATGGAGAGAGACAGGTTTGGGCTTCATCTGCTCCCTCCTTATTGAAAAAAATCCTGACTCTGCTCATCGTATTGATTTTCAACGATTTCATCATAAAAATAGTTTTCTTGTTTACCGTAATAGTTCTCTTCCTGAGGTGTATCATATTGATCATCCAAAGCTTCTTCATATCCATCTGTTGGTTTAGCTATTCTTGCGTAAGACGTTTGGTTATTTCTCCATGAAGGTTTATGATTCTGTTCTGGCGTTTGCTGATAGTTTTGTGTAGGGGGAAATGCCGGTGCCTGTGGCTTTTCCCGATGGTTGAAAGTTTTTCTTTGATAAGTTTGTTGAGGTTGCTGAAAGTTTTGTTTTCTCCAATTTTCATGCGTATATATTTCATGAGAGAAATCTGTGAATGCTGATGCTGGACCGGCTTCTCGGTTTAGATTTTGTTCAGAATAGCTGTTATAATATTGTGAAGCATTTGCCTTTGAGCTTGATATGGCAATGTTTTTTTCTCTTGGCATTATATAACTAATATATCTTATATAAAAAGTTTTATGTGGAGTATTTGCTTTTCAATATGGTGCCAAGAGAACAAGAGTTAGCGCTTAGCTAAATTAGCGAAATATCTTTATGGTTATGTGTTATATAAAAAAATAAACCCCCAAAATTTACGTTACTTTAACGTTAATTTTATTATTCTGATAAAATCAAAGGGGTGTATAAGTTTTATATTCAAAATTATATAAGCTTTGTTTGTAAAATAATAACTTTTGAGAAAAATTGACTAACCTGCGGTGTGTAATAGCTCTCGAAGTGAATTTCTTGGCACTCTTTGCTTTGCGTTTGCTTCTTTCTTCACCTATATAAACTCCAGTAGCTTGCTTCGGAAACGCTTCTTATCTTCGCCAATACTCTCAATTTGATTCGCTCAAGCAAGGGACGCCGCTTTCCCGCAAAATCTTTTCCTTCAGTTTCCGGAAAATGGGGATTGACTGTTATAGGCCTTGGATAATTTGTAGGATAACGCAATCAGACTCTAGTTCAAATATAAGCTTTATTTTGAGAGTAAAAATTAAACCACAGTGTAGAGTGCCTAAAAAAATGAATAAAATAATTAACATAAGGAATTCACTAATGGACAAATAGTACAAGAAACATAAACACAAAAATAAATAAAAACTCAGATCAGCAAAATCTCACACAAAACTTTAACAGTAATTCAAATAATAGTTGCAGAAATCACAAGTAAATAAGAACTAATATGAGATTTATAAAACAAACATTAAAAAAAAATGGCTAAGTGTAACACGCTTTTAAAATTTATCAAATGATAAATCGAAATACTTAAATAAATATTAAATTAAAAAAATGAAAATGTTTAACATCATAGTCAGAACAGGGGTTCAGGGTTATCCTTTCAATAATAAAGAAAATTATAAAACATAAAATAAAACATCAAAAACACTACAGCTGTCTGATCTGATTTACTTTAACAGAAATAGCGTCAAAATTGTAAGTTTATCCTTTTGATCAACTAATATTAAAACTTCCTAAAAATATAAAAAAATAAAAATGGCGCCTCTCTCATTAGGCCTATAATAAAAATCAAAAATTTACAAAAATCATTTTCAAGTTACTTTTAAAGAAATTTAAATAAACTTTCTATGGCGCTACAAACCACTTTCAAAACCTGAGGGACCTTGCAAGCTTCTTACAAATATTATCCCTTTAAAACATAAATAAAAAGATTTAAAGTTCTGGCATATTCTACACATCTTATTTTCCCAAATACTAAATGATATAAAAGGATTGTAGATGCATATTTTCACCCCAGAAAAAAAATTTATTTTAAGAAAAAGAAAAATGCTCGACACACTAAAATTTAAAGATGGGCAAGTAATATAAATAAAAACTCTTTCGACTAAATATTATATAAAAATAGTTTAGAGGCATATTAAACGGTAGATACTCAGTATGCCATAAATTTCACTTGGGGAAAAAATTATACATGATAATAGTATAGAGGCATATTAAACAATAAATAACTTTCGCCTCTTAAGCCAAATTACATACAAATAATGTAGAAGGATACCAAACTGTAAATAAATTACACCTCCTATGATTTATTTATGAAAATGTTATATAAAATATTGAGGTGTAAACACAAAATTTCATAACTTTCATGGGGAGTATCAAATAAGAATTTTACAAGACACAAACAAAAAAAAGTTTTCGGCATAAGCCATTTAGGTAATTAGATTTTAGATTTTAAATTTCCAATGGCGTGATTATGAACAAAGTTAAAAAAAAAGAAAAAAAAATTCTCGACTAAATTGGTGCGACATCACACAAAGCATTTCTAAATAGGCTTAGAAGGGTAAGCATATTTAGAAAAGTTGAAAAATTAACTAAAAACCATTTACTGATGAACCTAAGGGCAAAAGGGAGTTTGTCTTTAAATTTACACTAATTCCCAAATTTTATTTTCAAATCAAAGATATAAAATCTAAATTTAAACTGTGGCCAGCTTATTTCACCAAAAACTTAGTGTTTCATTTTACACTCCATTCAATTAAATCTCTAAATTCAAAGTGCATGAAAAAAACTTTAATCTCTAAGACTACTTTATATAGATATTGAAAACCTCTAAAATGGTGAAAAAAATTATATATATACCGGAAAAAAATGTCTGACTTTGGTTAAGGGAGATTTTTCAAATTATCTTTAGTTTGCAAAAACAAATTTACTATAACAAAGGTAGCTAAATGAAATTTCCAAAAGAATATACTATTTCTCAGAAATGAAAACTGTAAAACTAACTAGAAAAAATGAGATTTTCAAAAGCACATTGCCTAATTTATCTTATAAATTGATGAAAACCTTGCATTTCAAGCTTTATTATTAATTTAATTATTAAACTACTAAAAAGGTTGGTCCAAGCTCTTTATAAAAAAATGAAAGAAAAATGCTACGCAGGAAATTTGGCCTTGTAATGATGATTATTTAGATCTTATATGTTAAATGAAAAACCCCCAAAAAAATAAATTCGATATCGCAGTCTCCTCAAGAAGAGAAAAAAAAATTTCTCAGAGGGGAGTGTGGTAAAACAGTTTTTCACTTCCAAATAAAATTTTTGTTTATTTGGAAGTGTAGTGAATAAAAAAAAAGTTAAACTAAAAATATGGTTTTTCTGATACTAATATTAGGAAGAGAATAAAATTTTGGTATGTAAAATTTTAAAGTCTTCGAAGAGGAAAAAAAATCATCTCAGAGGGGTATGTGGAAAAACAGTTTTTCACCTTCAAATAAACCTTTTGGGTAAAGCCTATTTCAAAGTGTAAAGCAATCTAAAATAAATAAAACAATTTTCACTGGATGGGAAAGTATTTTAAGTAAATCATTATCGTCTAAACAAGTTTTAATTTGTGGCTCCTATGATCTTAGGCTATCTAATGGCTTCAAAAAAATAGAACAAGCTATCAAAAATTTCTTAAGCTCTCATCAACACCAATCCGGGCTACTTGTCTTTCCTATTTCACTTGGCCCTTTTTAAATTTTCCAGAGATTTTTTTTTTTTTTTCACCTATCACAAACTTTACTAGTTCTCTGAAACTCCCTTCTCATTATTATTATTATTATTACTATTATTATTATTATTATTATTATTATTATTATTATTATTATTATTATTATTATTATTATTATTATTATTATTATTATTTTTATTATTTTTATTATTATCTCCATTATCCATTACTACCCATATACGGTACTTTTGGTGCGGAGGTAGTAGTTTTATGGATTCAAGAAGAGCAAGGAAGAAAAAAAACTATGATTTCAGAGCATTTTATTTAAAAGAAGGGACGTTAGGTTTTGGATAGAAATTATAATTACTTTTAAAAATGAAAGAGGAATAAAAATTATTGCAAGAAAAAAATAAGAAAATAAGACCGGGTAAAAAAAAAGATAGGGCCTTTTTCGTCTACTTTAAAGCGTATATAAATAAATATATAAAAAGATAAAGGGGATATAAATATACGCTTGAGAAAAAAATAACCAAAAATTTATAAAATATGTGATATTTCAAAAATACAAAATTTATATTGAAAAGAGAGAGAAAGAGAGAAAAAAAAACTACTCCATAATACTTCAAGCACATTTTAACCAACCGAAGCTTGGGGTAGGTTTAGGCTTTCAAGGTAGGGCAGCTCTAGGCCTTAAAATTTATGAATCCACTGAGTTTAGGCTAGGCCTTCAAACATAAAAAAAAATCCTAAAATCGTTTTCCTAATTAAGTATGTAATAAAAATATAAATGAAAAAAAATGAAACTTACCAAGAAATCACTGTTTGAGCACAAGTTAAGAACACACCGGCTAGGGTCATTTGCGAAAGTAAAATGATTTATTCCTCGTGTAAAGCTGGTCACTGGGGCGAGGAGGGAGGAGAAATTGGGGGTCGAGAGAAGGGGGGGATGGTGTCCTTCGGATGATAACAGGAAAGGAAAACTTCCAGAAAATCTTTTTATAATATTTAGGGGTAATTTCTCTTATTAAAAACAGAGATGTTTTAAAAGGGGAAAAAGAGAAAATCCAAAAAAAAATAAAATAAAAATGGTACATTTTAAATTCGTTGCAAAAAGATAAGAGATCAAGAATATTTTATTTTAATTTATCAGGAAATCTGCGTGTTGGCAACTTTGATTAATTTTATTTTGCAGTAAAAGATGGGGGAAGACAAAAAAAATAAACCGGGGGAGTATTTTATCCGCGTGTTTCCCGAGGGAGTGTGGGAAGGTTTTGGGAAACATCGGACGAGAGGAAGGGGGGGAAGAAGAGTTTGGAGTAGGAACAAAATAAAAATAAAAATTTTAAAATGATTCGAAAATATTAGCTCAAGATTTGAGAAAAAAAATAAAGAGATAAAATATCTCTTTATATAATTATATAACAGATTCCTCTCTGTTATATATATATATATATCTATATATATATATATATATATATATATATATATATATATATATATATATATA
>JABUQX010022669.1:12500-22500 GCA_015478945.1 Trachelipus rathkii | reverse complement strand
TAAAAGTTTCAAAATAGTAAATAAATTTGATAATATCGATTACAGGCAATTCTTTAGATATGATTTTAATGATGTAACACGAAGTAATGGGCATAAACTTTGTCATAAACGATTTCAAACCAATATTGCTAAGAATTTCTTCACTTACGATGCAATTGAGAAGTGGAATAATCTCTCTTATGAAATAGTTAACAGCGGCAACATCGATTTATTCAAGAAAAAATAGGATAAAACTTTAAGGAAATTGGTCTTTGAACTCAATTCAATTCATTTTATTTTATTGAAACGAAAATTCGTACGTAAGGGATAAAGTAAACTCAAAGAAACTATTGAGATTATTTGGTAAATGTTAAAAGTATATCTTAAAAAGAATTTGGGCGCCGAACTTATATAACAGTTTTGATGTTCACCGCCTAGAACATATCTCTTCTAAGATGCTGATCTAATCGATCACACTGAATAGGAAAAATAATTCAAAAACAATATTTCTGACACTTGTACCACTATGATGTTTGATGCTCAGAAAAATTTCTGTTCTGAGTGAGCAAACTCATAGCTGTAATGAATAACTGTAATGAATAACTGTAATAAATAGCTTTGATGTTCATCGTATAGAGCATATCTGTTCTAAGACGGTGATCTAAACGATCACACTGAGTAGGAAAAATAATCCAAAATAAAATTTCACAAACTTGTAGCACTATGATATTTGTTGCTTGAAACAAACTGTTCTAGTGAGCAAACTCATATTTACGATAAACAGTGGACATATGACATAATAAATAAACAAAAATACTTGACAGACTTTGATGTTTGTTGCTTAGAAGCAGATCTGCGATAAGTGATCAAACTCGAATGTTACATTGTTACATTGCAATAGGTAAAATAATATACTTATTTCAAAAATACATAACAGATTTGTTTTAAAAACGGTAGACACATCCAACAAATTAAATAAACAAAAATACTTAACAGACTAGCCTTGAGTGAACTGTAAAGTCTTTGCTAGTCGGTGTTCTGTAGTTCTGCAGTTCTGTAGTTCTTCTTCTTCTTCTTCTTCTTCTTCTTCTTCTTCTTCTTCTTCTTCTTCTTCTTCTTCTTCTTCTTCTTTTTCTTTTTCTTTTTCCTTTTCTTTTTCTTCTTCTTCTTCTTCTTCTTCTTCTTCTTCTTCTTCTTCTTCTTCTTCTTCTTCTTCTTCTTCTTCTTCTTTTCTTCTTCTTCTTCTTCTTCTTCTTCTTCTTCTTCTTCTTCTTCTTCTTCTTCTTCTTCTTCTTCTTCTTCTTCTTCTTCTTCTTCTTCTTCTTCTTCTTCTTCTTCTTCTTCTACCTCTACTATAGCAAGTGACATTTACCTTTGTGGTGCGTGATTTCTTACACGTAGTATATATATACTGTATATTATGGAAGCAAAGCACCTTAAGCGATGAGATACCATCACTTGGAAGATAACGGTGTGTTAGAATTTACCCGAAAGCACATTAATGCTCATTTTACGCATCCTTCCTACAAATTAGTAGACTCTCCTTTATTTTCAACATAAAGCAGATACAATTACACAACACGTTCTCAAAAATTAGCAGGGCTGCAACAACAACGCATCTCAGATCCTAAAACCAGGAGGCATTTTTCCAAATTTAGACCCTCTCCACCAATCCCCACATTTGAGTACTTTGGGGTTGATAACGTCCGTTGGGTGGGGTTTGTGCCGTCACAGATTTATATATATTCTTCTTTCTTCATTAAATTCTGCTACTTTATCTGCGTTTTCCCTACTTTTCACAATGCCGAACACTTCTTCTTCTTCTTCTTCTTCTTCTTCTTCTTCTTCTTCTTCTTCTTCTTCTTCTTCTTCTTCTTCTTCTTCTTCTTCTTCTTCTTCTTCTTCTTCTTCTTCTTCTTCTTCTTCTTCTTCTTCTTCTTCTTCTTCTTCTTCTTCTTCTTCTTCTTCTTCTTCTTCTTTTCTTCTTCTTCTTCTTCTTCTTCTTCTTCTTCTTCTTCTTCTTCTTCTTCTTCTTCTTCTTCTTCTAGTCGCTGACTAGACTTCAAACTCATAAGACGTGTTAAATTGTTTACGGAATATTAAAACAGTAGGAAATAGAAGGAAAATTTGAAAGATATAAAAATTACAGAAGAAAATTTTAAAGGTATAAAAATTTATTACTTTTTTATTTCACTTTATAAAATTATTATTTTATAATTTGAAATACAATTAATTGAATTTTAATTTTTCGGATTTTTATTTTTAATAATTTTGCTTTTGGTGAAGCAACTTATTTAAATTTTAGCAATGCCTGCAACCCGCTTCACTTGCTCTTGTTGTAATACTAGCCGGTGGTATTCAGATTTTCCTGATAATACATTGGCTAATAAATTTTCTGTCTGCTACTTCTGTAGCTTTGAAAAAAATATAGAGAATATTCAAAATGAAATCATTGGTCTAAAAAATATGATAGGTAACTTAGAGAAAAACATAAATGTGAATAGCTCCCCTAAACAAAATTCCTTAATCATTGGAACAAAGAATTTGATGAGCAAAGTTAATAATGTTTCACAGGGGACTTATGTGGCTGAAAGAGCCTTAAGTTCTTTTAAAAACAATTCAGAATTGTGTAGAAATACAGAGAAAAAACAAACTAACCATTCGAAGGACAATGACAAAGACAAATTTACGAAGGTCTCTAATGGAGTCAAACCCAAATTAAGACCTAACTTTGAACTACCAACCTCGAATCCCTTTTCCCTCTTAGAGGTTGAAAAATGTGAAACTGAAACAGTTTTGATTGGAACTTCAATGGTACGTAACATGAATAAAGAATTTATTTCGCGTAATCCTACAAAAAGAAAATGTAAAAGCGTTTCAGGAGGAAGAATCCATAATTTTGAAAATGAATTGAAGGATTTACAAGTTAAAAATAATAATAGTCTAGTATGTGTCATGATTGGATCGAATGACGTATACCAAAAGGAAACTGTGGTCAACGAACTTATCATCAAATATAGAAGAATAATTAAAAATCTGAAAGAAAAAACAGGTAACGTTTTGTGTCTGGGAATTTTGCCTCGTAATTTAATGGGCTTAAGATTTTCAAGCAAGGCTATATTTTTCAACACCAGATTGGAAGAAATTTGCAAGGATGAAAACGTCTCTTTTGCTAATTTTTGGGGAAGTTATACGGATCAAAATTGTTTATTTGCAAGGGATGGGGTTCATTTAAATGACATTGGTGATGCAAGATTGGGTCGGCTCTTGGACACAGAGGTTAGGAAAATACACAGAGAGACAATTGCTAAGAAAAAGGTTTTTCGGGATGGTCCAAGTCCTCGCTCGATATATGCGAAATGAAAGCGGTATCTTTTAACGCAAGAAGTATCCGGAACAAAATAAATGAATTTAAAGCTATTGTTTACATAGAAAATTACGATATAATTTCAAAAAAAAAATAATTATTATTTTATTAATTATTAATTATTAATTAATTTCAAATTAATGGCTATAAATTATACTTCAAGGATAGAAACAATAATAAGGAAGGGGTGGCGTTATGATTTACATTAAAAATATATATCTAACTACTCAGCTGGAACTAGCTGATGTTAATGATATTGATATACTTGGTGTTAAAATAGAAACATCGAATATAAAATTGAACTTAATAAATGTCTATCGTCCACCGTCCTCACAATCAGTATTAGATGTAGCTTTGTATAAAGAATTGAGCAGAGTCTCAGAAGGATTCACAATAATTGTAGGAGACTTTAACTGCCCAAATATCGACTATAATTTACTTGATGCAGATCCAGAAGGAAAGCGATTACTAAAATTCTTAGGAGATAATTTCCTTTTTCAAATAATTGATTGCCTAACGAGGTAGAAATATTTTAGACCTATTAATAG
This sequence comes from Trachelipus rathkii, assembly GCA_015478945.1. Classification (NCBI taxonomy): domain Eukaryota; kingdom Metazoa; phylum Arthropoda; class Malacostraca; order Isopoda; family Trachelipodidae; genus Trachelipus; species Trachelipus rathkii. The sequence goes on along the minus strand of JABUQX010022669.1, from coordinate 18,606 downwards.
TGAGTCACTTGAACTTGGTAAGAAGTTTTGAGGTTATCAAACCCATTGGTAAAAGTGATCATAACATGATTAAATTTACCATTAATATTGAAAACAAAATACACAACAATTACTTGAAATTTCCAGATTTTAAGAACGCCAATTTTAATGGCTTAAAAGACAGTTTATCTGTCTATGACTGGGATGAGATATTAACAGGAAATGCAAATGTAATGTGGGATACGTTTCTACAAATATTTAAAGACAAAGAAAAAGATTTTGTTCCATATAAAATGAAGCTAACTTTACCAAATTCGAAGCCAAGATGGTGGAATAATGAAATTAGAGATTCTTTAAGTAATAGAAATAGAGCATATAAACTATGGAAGTCGTCTCCTTCAGTGGAAAATAATAATAGTTACATAGCTTGTCGGCGAAACTATGAAATTAATATTGCTCGTGAATGTAAAATTAATCCTAAAAAGTTTTACAAATATGTTAATAAAAAGTTGCATTAAGTAATCAATTGGACCTTTACTGGACATTAATGGTAATTTAAAATCAAACAGTGCTGATATGGCAAACATTTTAAATAATTTTTCTCGACAGTTTTTACGAAAGAAAGAATCTAGATAGCTTGCCTAGCATGGAAGACATAAGGGATTTTTATGCAGACAACATTTTAGATACATTTGAAATTCTAGAAGAGGAAGTTGCTTTCCAGATTGATAAACTATTAATAAATAAATCACCTGGACCAGATGGATACTATCCAATGCATCTCAAAAATTTGAAAGACATATTAGTGAAACCTTTGACAATGCTTTTCAATAAGTCTTTAAAAAAAAGGAATAGTTCCTCATGATTTCAAAATTGCTAATATAACTCCCATTTTCAAAAAAGGAGATCGTAAGCTTCCGAATAACTACAGACCAATTAGCTTGACTTCTATAGTGGTAAAATTTTTGAAGCAATACTATTAATAGGTTAGTTGCACATCTTGAATAATGATTGCTCAAGAATACCCAACACGGTTTAGAAGAAATAGATCATGCTTAACAAATTTGCTAGAATTTTTAATGTGGCTATTAACGATGTAGATAATTATAAATCCTTTGATGTCATTTACTTAGATTTTCAAAAGGCATTTGATACCGTCCCTCATCAAAGATTGTTGGAAAAGCTTAGAGCTCATGGTATTCGAGGAAAACTTTTAAATTGGATTAAAAGTGGCTTTCGGATCAACAACAACGAGTCGTTATCAATGGTGAATGCTCAGATTGGACGAATGTTACAAGTGGTGTACCCCAAGGATCTGTCCTGGGTCCAATACTGTTCATTATATATGTAAATGACATAGATGACAATATTTTAGGCAATATTTCGAAATTTGCGGATGACACGAAACTTGGAAATCGCATAACATGTGAGAAAGATTATCAATTACTCCAAAGCGACTTAAACAAGATTGTAAATTGGTCAAAAACATGGCAAATGAAATTTAATACCGATAAATGTAAAGTTATACATTTGGGAGTAGGAACAATGAATATGATTACTTAATAGATGACTCAATTATCAAAGTTGTCAGTGAGGAAAGGGATCTAGGAGTATTAATTAATAAGGATTTAAAGTTTGCGAAACAATATGTGCTGAAGCTGTTAAAAAAGCAAATAAAGCTCTAGGATTTATTGCCAGAAGCTTCGAATATAAATCTAAAAATATAATACTTCCTCTCTATAAAACATTAGTTAGACCTCATCTAGAATACGCAGTGCAGTTTTGGAGTCCATACCTCAAAAAAGACATAGAAAAAATTGAAAGAATTCAAAGAAGAGCAACTAAATTAATCCCTGAATTGAGAGGTAAATCATACGAACAACGACTACGTGAATTAGATATCCATTCTTTAGAGACAAGAAGATTGAGAGGAAAATTAATTGAAGTTTTCAAGATACTAAATAAATTTGACAATATCGATTACAGGCAATTCTTCAGATATAATTTTAATGATGTAACACGAAGTAATGGGCATAAACTTTGTCATAAACGATTTCAAACAAATATAGCAAAGAATTTCTTCACTTACGATGTAATAGAGAAGTGGAATAGTCTTTCTTATGAAATAGTGAACAGCGCTAACATCGATTCATTCAAGAAAAGTTAGATAAACACTTTAAGGATATTGGTCTGTGAACGTCAATCCAACTATATTTTACTTTATTCAAATACAAGAATTAGTAGTATCCTGAATATGGTAAAATGAAACTAAAAAAATTGAAATCATTTAGAAAATGATTACGCTTGTAGTAGCTATGATGTTCATGGCTTGCAAAGTATCCGTTCTAGGATAGTGATATCATCGATCGCACTTAACCTGTAATAAATAGCTTTGATGTTTACCGCATAGAACATCTATTACAAATAACTGTAATCAATAACTGTAGTAAGTGGCTTTGATGTTTATCGCATAGAACATATATGTTCTAAGACTGTGATCTATTCGATCACGCTGAATGGCTGTATAGTTGATGGCTTTGATGTTTTCCGCATAGAACATATCTGTTCTAAGACGGTGATCTAATCGATCACACTAATTAACTGTAGTAAATAGATTTGATGTTCACCGCATAGAACATATCTGTTCTAAGATGGTGATCAAATCGATCACAACACAATAAATAAACAATAATACTTAACATACTATGATGTTTGTTGCTTAGAAGCAGATCTGCTCTAAGTGAGCAGACTCATATGTTACATAGAAATAGGTAAAATAATATGCTTATTTCAAAAATACATAACAGGTTTTTTTAATAACTGTAGACACATCCAACAAATTAAATAAACAAAAATACTAAACAGACTAGCCTTGAGTGGACTGTAAAGTCTTTGCTAGTCGGTGTTCTGTAGTTCTGTAGTTCTTCTTCTTCTTCTTCTTTTTCTTCTTCTTCTTCTTCTTCTTCTTCTTCTTCTTCTTCTTCTTCTTCTTCTTCTTCTTCTTCTTCTTCTTCTTCTTCTTCTTCTTCTTCTTCTTCTTCTTCTTCTTCTTCTTCTTCTTGGACAGAATGTTACTAGTGGTGTACCCCAAGGATCTGTCCTGGGTCCAATACTGTTCATTATATATGTAAATGACATAGATGATAATATTTTAGGCAATATTTCGAAATTTGCAGATGATACGAAACTTGGAAATCGCATAATATGTGAGAAAGATTATCAATTACTCCAAAGCGACTTGAACAAGATTGTAAATTGGTCAAAAACATGGCAAATGAAATTTAATACCGATAAATGTAAGGTTATACATTTTGGGAGTAGGAACAATGAATATGATTACAAAATAGATGACACAGTTATCAAAGTTGTCAGTGAGGAAAAGGATCTAGGAGTATTAATTAATAAGGATTTAAAGTTTGCGAAGCAATGTGCTGAAGCTGTTAAAAAAGCAAATAAAGCTCTAGGATTTATTGCCAGAAACTTCGAATATAAATCTAAAAATATAATACTTCCTCTCTATAAAACATTAGTTAGACCTCATCTGGAATACGCAGTGCAGTTTTGGAGCCCATACCTCAAAAAAGACAGAAAAAATTGAAAGAATTCAAAGAAGGGCAACCAAATTAATCCCTGAATTGAGAGGTAAATCATATGAGCAACGACTACGTGAATTAGATATCCATTCTTTAGAGACAAGAAGATTGAGAGGAAAATTAATAGAAGTTTTCAAAATACTAAATAAATTTGACAATGTCGATTACAGGCAATTCTTTAGATATGATTTTAATGATGTAACACAGAGTAATGGGCATAAACTTTGTCATAAACGATTTCAAACCAATATTGCTAAGAATTTCTTCACTTACGATGTAATTGAGAAGTGGAAATGCTTTCTTATGAAATAGTGAACAGCGGCAACATCGATTTATTCAAGAAAAAGTTAGATAAACACTTTAAGGAAATTGGTTTGTGAACTTCAACTCATACCGAATCTTACTTTATTAAAACGATAGAATTAGATAAGGTGAAATCAAACGAACTATTGAGATCATTTGATAAATGTTAAAAGTACATCTTAAAAGAATTTGGGCGCCGAACTTATATTGAACAGTTTTAATGTTTACCCCTTAGAGGTAAATTTACCGCAAATGTTTACTGCTGTTCTAGCGCTCTAAGTCGGTGGTCGCATTGATCACACTAACATCTTAATTTGTAATAACAGCTTTGATGTTCACCGCTTAGAGGGTTATTTCTAACGTTCTAAGCCGGTGACATCATCGATCACATTATCATAATATTTTGTATTAACAATTTTGATGTCCACCACTTAGAGGGTTATTTCTAACGTTCTAAGCCGGTGACCTCATCGATCACACTATCGTCTTAATTTGTAATAACAGTTTTGATGTCCACCACTTGGAGGGTTATTTCTAACATTCTAAGCCGGTGACATCATCGATCACACTACAATAATATTTTGTAATAACAGTTTTGGGGTTCACCGTTTAGAGGGTTAATTATAACGTTCTAAGCCGGTGACCTCATCTTCCCTCAGACTAGCCTTGAGTGGACTGTAAAGTCTTTGCTAGTCGGTGTTCTGTAGTTCTTCTTCTTCTTCTTCTTCTTCTTCTTCTTCTTCTTCTTCTTCTTCTTCTTCTTCTTCTTCTTCTTCTTCTTCTTCTTCTTCTTCTTCTTCTTCTTCTTATTAAAGAAGTTTTCAAAATACTAAATAAATTTTACAATATCGATTACAGGCAATTCTTTAGATATGATTTTAATGATGTAACACGAAGTAATGGGCATAAACTTTGTCATAAACGATTTCAAACCAATATTGCTAAGAATTTCTTCACTTACGATGTAATTGAGAAGTGGAATAATCTCTCTTATGAAATAGTTAACAGCGGCAACATCGTGTTATTCAAGAAAAAATAGGATAAATACTTTAAGAAAATTGGTCTTTGAACTTTAATTCAATTCCATTTTTATTTTATTAAAACGATAGAATATCAAATACAATAGAAGTAAACTCAAATAAACTATTGAGATTATTTGGTAAATGTTAAAAGTACATCTTAAAAAGAATTTGGGCACCGAACTTATATAACAGTTTGATGTTCACCGCTTAGAACATATCTCTTCTAAGATGCTGATCTAATCGATCACACTGAATAGGAAAAATAATTCAAAAACAAAATTTCTGACACTTGTACCACTATGATGTTTGATGCTTAGAAAAATTTCTGTTCTGAGTGAGCAAATAGCTGTAATGAATAACTGTAATGAATAACTGTAATAAATAGCTTTGATGTTCATCGTATAGAGCATATCTGTTCTAAGACGGTGATCTAAACGATCACACTGAGTAGGAAAAATAATCTAAAAATAAAATTTCACCCACTTGTAGCACTATGATGTTTGTTGCTTAGAAACAGAAACTGTTCTGAGTAAGCAAACTCATATGTCACATTGACAGTGGACACATCCAACACACTATGATGTTTGGTGCTTAGAAACAGAAACTGTTCTGAACTTACTGAGTGAGCAAACTCATATGTTACATTGAAATAGGTAAAATAATATACTTATTTCAAAAATACATAACAGATTTGTTTTAAAACAGTAGACACATCCAACAAATTAAATGAACAAAAATACTTAACAGACTAGCCTTGAGTGGACTGTAAAGTCTTTGCTAGTCCGTGTTCTGTAGTTCTGCAGTTCTGTAGTGCTTCTTCTTCTTCTTCTTCTTCTTCTTCTTCTTCTTCTTCTTCTTCTTCTTCTTCTTCTTCTTCTTTTTCTTTTTCTTTTCTTTTTCTTTTTCTTCTTCTTCTTCTTCTTCTTCTTCTTCTTCTTCTTCTTCTTCTTCTTCTTCTTCTTCTTCTTCTTCTTCTTTTCTTCTTCTTCTTCTTCTTCTTCTTCTTCTTCTTCTTCTTCTTCTTCTTCTTCTTCTTCTTCTTCTTCTTCTTCTTCTTCTTCTTCTTCTTCTTCTTCTACTTCTACCTCTACTATAGCAAGTGACATTTACCTTTGTGGTGCGTGATTTCTGACACGTAGTATATATACTGTATATTATGGAAGCAAAGCACCTTAAGCGATGAGATTTCTCATCACTGGGAATTACGGT
>JABUQX010022669.1:0-5000 GCA_015478945.1 Trachelipus rathkii | reverse complement strand
ATACACACACATTACTACCATAGCCAACACATAAACAGAACAGTCTATATCTCAAACAAATCATCTCTCTCATGCTTCTCGCATGGAAAATCCGTTATAGGATGCGAACCCCCACTTACGATGAAGCATTCCGACTACGTCGCGCTGAAGCATGGCTGCTATCGGGACTAAATATTCCTGCACCTTCAACTTGGTTAGAAACCATACAAATACTTTCCCTGACAAATTACCTCAGGATAGAGGTTTATGTGGTTAATATAATAATATAATATTAATAAATGTATATATTATATATATTATATATATAATATATATATAATTATATATATATATATAATAATATATATTATATAAAAATCTAATATATATATTGTATATATATATATATATAAAAGAATCTATATAAATATATAATATATATAATATATAATAAATATTATATCATATTATATATAATATAGTATATATATAGTAAAATATATATTATACTATATATATAAATATATCTACTATAATATATATTATATATATTATATATATACTATATATATTAATATATATAAAATATATATAATATGTATATAATTATAATTATATTATATATATATATATATATTATTGTATATATTATATATTATATATTATATAATATATATATATATATATATATTATAATATATATATATTAAAATATATATATATAATATATATATAAATAGATATATATTATAAATATAATATAAATATATTATGAATATATATATTATATATTATATATTAAAATATATATATAATATATATATAATAATATAATATAATATATATAATATCATATAATATATTGTATAATATATATATAAATATGATCTGGTATTATAATCAGACCAATTAGATAGCTATCATCGCACATTCACGGTTCCCATTCGACCATTATATATATATATCAATAATATATATATATATAAAATATATAATATATATATAAATATATATATATATTATATATATATATATATATATATATAATTATAGTATTATATATATATATATTATATATATATATATAATATATAAAATATATATATATAGTAATATATATATATATATATATATAAATATGTATAATATATATTATATACCAGAATATATATATATATATATATATAATATATATATATTATATATATATATATTATATATATAATAATATATATTTAATATAATATATATATATATATATAAAATACAACTCTGTGGCAACCCATGTCTCAAAATTAACAACTCTTGCTGACAGAAATGCTTTCTTCATATCAAGATGGCAATGCTTTCTTCTTAATTTTCTTGTTATGCCCCAGGTCCTCCCCTTCCGTGGCACTTCTATGCAAGAAATTGGTCTCCGTATACACATAGATTGTAAAAATTATGTAGACTCGTATCATGCCCTCGAGAAGATCGCCTTTCCTTACTAAAACCATTCCTAACTACTTCAGCCCCTCGCTCATACTCTACCCTCAAACCCAGAATCATCCTTGTTGCTACGCTTCACTCTCTCTAGCATATCTAGTCTTTCTTTAAAATAAGGGGCCCAAACAGAATAGCTTCCTATATTGGCCTAACATAGCTATTATAGAGTTTACTTATTACTTCTTTACTCTGGATAACAAACATTACGATTTATTTATGCCCAGCACTTCATTAGCCTTTATTAATTGCTTCCAAACACTGAATAGCTACTTCAAATTAACTGCTTATAACACACCTTATTTTTTCTTGGTCTACAGATCAAGCCAATCACATTCATATCGCATAAAACTTTATTTGAAAACTAGGTGAGAACATTACAATTTTTTACTATAGTAAAATTCATTTGCCACTTCTCTGCCCCCCAAAATTTATCAAATAATTTTAAATCTACTACATCCTTCCCTTTCTAACTGAGGTGCAACTGGTATCGATCGCAACTTAGAAACCTTACATTTAAGTCATGGTCTAAATCATTTTATAATATGAGGAAAATGTGACGCCCTAGCTCTGAAACCTGTGGGAACAACCACTCTTCACTATTTCCCATGAGACTTATTGCATTAGTTTGTACACACTCGTTTTATCCACAAAACCATTCGTTACGAACCCAGCTCATTAACACTCCACATGCTATATATAACACATTGAAGTAACTTCTCTCATCAGCATATGTGGGAACCTTATCAAATTTTATATATATATATATATATATATATATATATATATTTATATATATATTATATAATATATGTATATTGCATATATTAATATATATATATAATATAAATTATATATGTATATTAAATATTTTTATTTACTTAATAATTCTATAATAAATAAATATATAATATAATAATTATATATTATAATATAATAATATAACATATAATATATATATATATAATAATATATATATAATAATATATAATATAATATATATATTTATATATATCTATATAATATAATAATTATATACTATATATATAATAATATATAATATATAATATATATTTATAATATATATATATATATACTATATATGAGGATAGAGAGAGCGAGGAGAGAGAAGGAGAGTAGAAGAAAGAGAGAGAGAGAGAAGAGAAGAGAGTGGCCGAAGTAATTTTTTTTAAATTAGAATGAACAACGAGAGTACAATAATAATAAAAACAGCAAAAAATCAACATTAAATATTAAAATTTCAATAATAATAATAATAATAATAATAAATAATAATATGATATATAAAAATTAGTATAATAATAATAATAAAATAAAATAATAATAATAATATAATAATAATAATAATAATATAATAATAATAATAAATAATAATAAATAAAATAATATAAATAAATAATAAGAATAAATAATAATAATAGAGAACATCTTTCAAAAGTGACATTCCATGTAAAATACATGATTTCTTTCAAGAAAACGAATTTTTTGCCATTTTTTAATTGTTTAAGTTTTTTCAAATAATAATTTTCGTACTTTATAAAGATTCTATTACGTTAAATAGTAAGAACTTTAATAACCCTATTTTTGCTAAAAAGTAAAATTATTATGTATTTTCACTGATCTGTAATTATAACTTATGAATTTTAATTTCTTTCATAATTTGACGTATTTCTGAAGTTCAGTTTGAACGAAAATTTAAAGTACTCTATGCTTTATATGAGAAACAATTCGTTCAAATAGGGCTTCAGCGACAAATTTATAGATGAGCTGGGCATGTTATATCACCTATACATTTTTGCCAAATTTGATATTGGCTTAGAGATTGTGAACATTATATAAGTAATAACTGATAATTGTGCTTCGCAATTGATCCACAATTACAGATACCTGGCTGTTACTAATTAACTATAATTATTTTAATTGAATCGCTTTTTCAAGCGCATTTATATATATAGTATATACTATTATAATATATATAATATATAATATATATGATTATATAATATATTATATATTATATATATATATAATTCATATATATAATATATAATATAATATATCTATATATATATATATATAATATATATATATAATATATTATATAATATAATACTATATAATATAATATATAATATACATATTATATAATATAATATATATATAATACAGTGGCGGCTCGGTAGCACTGTGTGGAGGGCTCAGGTTTATATATAACTATATATATTATATTATATATAATAAATATAATATATATATATATATAATAATAATATGTATATATTATATATATATATATATATATAATATAATATATATATATAATATAATATATAATTATATATATATATATATATAAATATATATATGTATAATATATATAATATAATTAATATATATATATATAATATATATATTAATATTCTATTATAATATATATTAATAATATATAAATATTATAATATATATAATATATATTAATATAATATATATTTCCAAATAAAAAGATCTATATAATATTAATCTATTCAATAATTTTTGAAAGCTACAATATTGCAAGAAAAATACCCAATCAATGGGCAATGTCGATTCGCATGCATTCGACACATGTAATTAAAAAGACTTGATAACTCTTTTAGATGGAAATATTATAAAATCGATACTCTTTTCAAAAAAAATCAATATGAGTAGGAACTCTCAAACGACTACTACTATTTTTATATTTAGTGTAATTGTGTGCATATATTATATACTTGGTATAGATGGCTTTGAAAAGCTTCGAAAATTATTATACCAAATGCCTAAACAGACCCAATATATAGTTGTCCTTCTCTCGCTTCTTCTCTCTCTCTCTCTTCACTCTCTCTCTTCCTCCCTCTCCTCTCTCTCTCTCTCTCTCTCTCTCTCTCTCTCTCTCTCTCTCTCTCTCCGCCTCTCTCTCCTTCCTCTCTTCTTCTCTTTCCTATCTCTCTTAAGTTTTCTGTTTCCTGTCCTTTTTTAAAAGATAAAGCAGAGAAAGTAGAGAGAGACTCTCTCCTCTCTCTCTCTCTCTCTCTCTCTATATAATATTATAGTATAATAATATAAGAATATATATATAATATATATATATTATATATATAATATATATTAATATATATAATATAATATATCCAACATAATATATTTAATATATATTTCGACTGTATTCTCGCTACAAAAAAATAAATAACTAAATACAACTCTCCCACGTAAGATCGAATCTAACTGACTTTAGCTATATATGCAAGTAAAAGAGGACATAACACAACATAATCTAGCTACTCATAAACTTTGAACCTTAATTTTATATGAGGAAAAAATTCCAAGTTGCTATGAATAACAAAAGCCACACGGCCACATTCATAAAAAGTAGCTATTGGAAATTTTGAATGCTTTACTTCGTGAAGTCCACAATTATTATTTAAGAACTTTATAAAGTTGGCTTTTTAAGGCGCAAAACTAGAGGTCAGCATATTTTGGATAATTGAAATAATTTGAAC
>JABUQX010022668.1:85000-92500 GCA_015478945.1 Trachelipus rathkii | reverse complement strand
CAGTAATATTTTGTTTTTTCTTTCTCTTATTTAAAGGAATATTTCATGTTATTTGCTAAAATCTCTTCTTTATTTTCGAAAGCATTAATTAGATGCTTCAATTCTCTATAAAATTTTCTTGCAAAATCCCCTGCTTCATTTTTCTTTGCTGTATGGTAAGGGTATTTGTGATTACCAGAGCCGGAGCCGCCCGTTTTTTATCTACTCCGGCTTCATTCAAAAAAAAATTCCACACCGGCTCCCGCTCCATTCTAAAAATTTCGACACCGGCTCCGACTCCAGACCTTATGAGTATTATGGATCCGTTAATTTTATGTTTTATTTAAATTTTTTTTTCATATATTGTTAGCATATGATACTAACAATAAATTAAAATGGTAATAAGAGAGATACGAAATTTTTAAATATTAAAAGTTAAATAATAAAGTAATGAAGAAAGTACATTTTGCATGAGAAAGAAAATTCATTTTAGTGTTAAAACGTGAAAGAATTTAAGGTAGGGGAAAAAATAAAAAAAATAATGTATAAAATTCGGTACTTATTGATTTTATTTCATATATTGATTCTGTGTATACTTAAAACTTATTATAACCTGAACTAGGAGGATCCTAAACTAAAACTTAACCTATATGGATCGACGTTGCAGTAAACCTATACCTAACCTATATGGATCGACGATGCAGTAAACCTATATCTAACCTATATGGATCGATGATGCAGTAAACCTATATCTAACCTATATGGATCGACGATGCAGTAAACCTATACCTAACCTATATGGATCGACGATGCAGTAAACCTATACCTAACCTAGATGGATCTACTCTGCCGTAACTTTTTTTTCTTTTGTTTTGGGGTATTTCTAAATAAGATTTTTGCATTTCAGAAAATATCACGAGTCTTTATTTTCTCCCGGTAACTGCCAAATGTACGATGCTTAAAAAAGTACGATTTTATTAAATAATTATTTTCTTTTTTATGTAAATTTATTTGATCCTGTTTATTCCCAATGAAACTTATTGTTAGTATCATATAACAGTATAATATATATATATATATATATATATTATATATATATATATATATATTATATTATTATATATATTATATATATTATATTATTATATATATAATATATATATACATATATTTAATCGTATAATTATTATATATTATATTATCATTATATTTATTACTTATATATAAATATATATATTATATTATTATTATTATTATATTATTATTAAAATATATATTATATATTATATGTAATTCATTATATATATACATATATATATATATCTTGACTAGTATTACTAGTATTATATATACATATATATATATACATATTATTATATACTAGTTAATAGTTATTTATATATATATGGACACAATATTACATAATAAAAATATATATATATATATATATATATATATATATATATATATATATATATATATATATATATATATATATATATATATATATATATATATATATGAAAAAAAAAATTAATGGATCCATATAATCAATAAGGACCCCGGATCCGACTCCGGTTTCGGTTCCACCTCCCCAAAAAATTTTGGATCAGGTCCCACCAAAAAAAAATTCCCCTCTGGCTCCACCACAAAACTTACGGCTCCGCGGCTCCGGCTCCGCAGCCCTGGTTGTAAGCCTGACCCAAGGAATGAACCCTACATTGACGAGATACCACAGTGAGGGTCCGTCGCAGTGTTGTGAAGCCCTAGGGTGGATTTTTTTTACTGCGACAAGCTTTCGACTTATGTCATGCTTTTCTACTTAACTATCTTATTTCTGTATATGTTACGCACCCACCCTACCCCATATCATATACGAAACAGAAGGAGGAGAAATATATATATATATATATATATATATATATATATATATATATATATATATATATATATATATATATATATATTTAAATAGTTATATTATATATATATATATATATATATATATATAGAAAGAGAAAGATATATATATATATATATATATATGTTATTTATATATATATATATTTATATATATATATATATATTTCTGTGCGCTATAGTTATATATAGTATCGATAGTATATATATATATATATATATATATATATATATATATATATATATATATATATATATATATATATATATATATATATATATATATATATATATATATATATAACGAGGAAATCAAAATATTGTAAAAAAATTAAAAATCAATAAATTTTTGCATTATTTCCTGATTTTCATTTAATAAAAAAAAATCTCTTGGATGATGACGTCACAGGAATAAACCACATTTTGAGGAAGTTTTCTCTTGTTTATGAACACGTGAACGTAAGCAATATTTAAGCAAGAAACACGATGCACCAAAAAAGCTCTGAAAAAGCAATCGAGAAAAATCAGCTGATTTCTTTTTCTGATTGAGTTTTATTAAAGCTTTGGTTCCGTTATTATTTTTAAATTTTTTTTTTACTTCAATCAATAGTTGTTAAAAAAAGATAGATAACAGCGAAAAAGTTAATAAAAGCAGGAAAAATAAATAAATAAATAACAATGAAATATAAAAACTGTACAAAATTTTAAAATAAAAGGAAGTAAAAATTAATAATAATAGTAATAATATTTTTTTCTAAAATTACTTTCATTTCGTAAAGATTTTCATACACAACTTAACTGTATCCATGTAAACCGCTTTCATCTTTTCAGCTTTACAGATTTTCTAAAATAGCTTCTTCATTCGTATTCCAAATGATTCCATTTAGTAAATATAACAAACATGTATTACAAACTTCCCATTGACTAAAATAGATTTCCTCATTTTGAGTCCAGAAATTAATCTTTCTGGGGAAAAAAACTCACACACTCACACACACTCACACACACACACACACACACATACACACACACACACACACACACACACACACATACACACAGCTTGCGTTTTTAATTAGTTAAAGAAGGTTTTCAGCCTAATAATTAATTTAATACTAAAAGTGTTGATAAATCTTCGTTCTTCTTGGTTTCATGAAAATTTCTTGATTACTAATAAAAGCTTTTATTTTTCTACAATTTAAAGTATTATTTCAAGTCCAGATCTTTGAAGCAAATTTTCTTTATTTCCAATTTTCATATTAACTTAGAGCAATGAATCAATTTACATTCATATTGCCAGATATTTTTAATAATTATTGTTATAATTATTATTATTATTATTATTATTATTATTATTATTATTATTATTATTATTATTATTATTATTATTATTATTATTATTATTATTATTATTATTATTATTATTATTATTATTATTATTACCGCCGATAATTCCTTTAAATATAATGAAGAAATCGACATAGATACAAAATTCATCACCTTTATACATCACATTTGCAAATCTTTCAAATAAAAACAAAGAAACTTGGTTTGAAAATAAATCAAAATTTCTTCTTAACATCGGGACTATTAAACTCAATAAACCAAAATTCAAACTTTGCAGTAATTTCAAAACAAGGAATTACCCTTTTCTAATAATATGCTAATTACAACAACCAACCCTATTGAAAGAGGCAAAAAAGAGCTATTACCAAGACGATATTTTGCGAAATAAACAAAGATTCAAAATATATATGGAGTCTAATAAACAGTCTAATCAATAAAAGGAAAGAAAATGCTTTTACCAATAAGAATTAATAATTAACAGACAAGCCTCAAATGTCCAATAGAAAATCGAAGATTCAACACAAGAAATTAATTTGCTAGCAAACCGACTTTCAAACTTTCTTATCTCAAAGCAACTCACAGTTCTCATTTAAAAATATTGAAATTCTAGATGTCCAAAATGCTAATGCCAGAATAAAAATTAAGAAATTGTTATCTTTGGCATCCCAAACCACAAATCCAACTTTTGTAGACACCATATCCACCCGATTAGCTCACTTTTTCAAAAATTTCAATTCTCACAAGTATACTTCCAACACTCCTAAATAAGTTTCCCGTTTGATTCCAAGGAAGACGACCCTCTCTCTCTCTATATATATATATAAATTACAGACCCATTTCCATCACACAAACGATTAGCAAAATTATTCGAAAAGTAGCATTTAAGCAGCTAACCGAATATTTTACTACGAATGCAATATTCGGTGAATTCCAGTTTGGTTTCCAAAAAGGAAGTTCAACTTTGACGCACTTAGTATCTATCCGAAAAAATTACAATAATTTAGATTTTAGAATTGGAATTTTTTATTGCTAGATTTTATGAAAGCATTTAATGCAATAATAGACCATAGTATCCTAATAACAAAATTAAATAGTTTGGGTTTTGATTGCTTAAATTTGCAGTGGTTTAAAACCTATCTCAAAGAAAGGACTTTATATGTCAAGTTGGGTGACACACTTTCTGAATTACAAAATATAAAAAAATGGTGTCCCGCAGGGTTCCATACCAGGACCACTATTTTTCCAGTTTGTATTTAAACGGTTTAATCAGCTCCCGCAAATCCTTCTTCGTATCGTTCGCAGAATATAAATCTAAGTTTATCAACCGAAATCCTCTCCCAAAACGATGAAATCACTTTATCGAAAATCAGGACATGGATCAGTGCCAATAAACTGTCTTAAACTTAAGAAAAATGATAATAACTAACAAAAAGGAACAGAAATATTGGGAATAATTTAAAAATTAAAATAAACGGTATAGAATTAATTTTCACTAACAACGCTAAATCTTTAATTACAATTAATCTGTATAGCACCTAAATACCTTTGTAAATAAACTAGCAAAATACAGTAAATGTTTTTACAACTAAAATTGTTAAATTGGATCCACTTTATGTACTGCGAAGGATATATCTTACACATATTCACCCTCATCTAATTTAATGCCTTCCGATGTATGGAACAACATGCATAACGAACGCACATCAAATCGTAATATATGTATTACGCGTCTTCTTGGTCACAGCAGATATTTTTACAGTCATGCACTACCTTTGCTAAAAAGAAAGGAACATATTCCAATTTGATCACCTCCCAAATTTTTTTTTTCTCTCTCTCTCTCTCTCTCTCTCTCTCTCTCTCTCTCTCTCTCTCTCTCTCTCTCTCTCTCTCTCTCTCTCTCTCTCTCGCTCTCTCATAAAAGAAAATCACAAAGTAATCCATAGCAACACCTGGGAGTTTCTAAGATCAAACCATCTAAACCAGTGGTTCTTAACCATTTTTTGTGTAGTACCCACTTTCAACTAGTTGTATTGCCCAACACCCCCCTTTATTTGCTAGAAGCCGAAAAAATGACAAAATTTTATTGAACATGGATGATAAAATAATTTTACTAATGACATTGAAAGGGGTAAATCTGAAAATGATTTACGCTTTTCAGGACGTATTATTTCCGATGCCTTTAATATACAATTTTTAATAAATGCACCTTCGCAAAAGGGCTTTGACGAGGTGACTATTTCATTTGCTATAACGTAGCTAGCTCTTACTGTTGCATCACTACTCTTATTTATGCTTCTAAAAACTGATTGCCTACTATCCAAGTTAGTAATTAATTTGGAAATTAATTCTTCGCGAAGCCTTTCACCATAGCGATGGTATTTTTCGTAGTGATTAGTTTTAAAATGTCTTTAAAAATTATACTCTTTCTCAACCTCAGTTTGTTTGTTGCAAATCAAACATGTAGACTTACCATTCGATTCGATCCAAAATTCTCTCTATGATTTTTTCACTGTTCTCTATTCACTATCAGTCTTTCTTTGTTTTAACATATTGGGGTATATGACTAAAAGGAAATTTATAATATTCTGCATAAGGATGAATATGAAATATAACTAGGATACACTTAATCACTACACGTCTCAATAACAAGAAAAAGCTTGCAAGAATAAACTTGAAGGCTAGAGCCGCTTTGCGCTAGAGGGTTAACCCAATACATCTGAGTTGTCAGATAGTACGATTTTTATCTTTGTAAATTGAAATTAACTAAAAATGAAAAATAGCTCCTAAA
Source organism: Trachelipus rathkii (assembly GCA_015478945.1). Taxonomy (NCBI): domain Eukaryota; kingdom Metazoa; phylum Arthropoda; class Malacostraca; order Isopoda; family Trachelipodidae; genus Trachelipus; species Trachelipus rathkii. Next base: position 86,466 of record JABUQX010022668.1, on the reverse strand, counting down.
GTAAGGATTTTATTATTATTATTTTTAATTTTTATTTTTATAGTTTAAATCAAACCGTTGGCCGGATTCGGCCCAAGGACCATATGTTTGACGCCCTTGAAATCTAAACAATCATATCGAAGGAGGTATTAATCTTCTAAAGAACGTCAATTTCAAAACACCTTTCTACAGACTTGCTAAACCACGACTAGCAGTAAATAACATCTCCGTTATATTATACAAGAGCTTAACTGGTAATATAAAAAACAAAAGATCAATAAATTTGTACGCATGCAATGTCAAAAATATGTATAAAAATCCGTACTGAAATTATTATTATTATTATTATTATTATTATTATTATTATTATTATTATTATTATTATTATTATTATTATTATTATTATTATTATTATTATTATTATTATTATTATTATTATTATTATTATTATTATTATTATTATTATTATTATTATTATTATTATTATTATTATTATTATGATTGTGCTTGTAGTTGTTGTTGTTGTTGTTGTTGTTGTTGTTGTTGTTGTTGTTGTTGTTGTTGTTGTTGTTGTTGTTGTTGTTGTTGTTGTTGTTGTTGTTGTTGTTGTTAGCATTATTATCATTATTATTATTATTATTATTATTATTATTATTATTATTATTATTATTATTATTATTATTATTATTATTATTATTATTATTATTATTATTATTATTATTATTTACATATTATTATTATTATTATTATTATTATTATTATTATTATTATTATTATTATTAGTAGTAGTAGTAGTAGTAGTAGTAGTAGTAGTAGTAGTATCATCATCATTATTATTCATTATTTTTATTATTATTTTTATTATTATTATTATTATTATTATTATTATTATTATTATTATTATTATTATTATTATTATTATTATTATTATTATTATTATTATTATTATTATTTTTATTATTATTATTATTTGGGTTTCAATATTATTATTATTTTTATTATTATTTTTATTATTATTATTATTATTATTATTATTATTATTATTATTATTATTATTATTATTATTATTATTTCTCAAGTTGAGGGTATTATTATTATTATTATTATTATTATTATTATTATTATTATTATTATTATTATTATTATTATTATTATTATTATTATTATTATTATTATTATTATTATTATTAGTATTATTATTAGTATTATTTGTTTCATTATTGTTAGTATGAATATTGGTCTTATAGTTAGCTAGTTTTTCCATTATTATTATTAAGAATATAGAATAGCTTATGATTAAGTTTATTTAATATTATATAAATTAATGTAGATAATGATTTTCCTGTTTAAATACTAAATTCAATAATAAATTTTTGTTTACTTACAATATATAAAAAAAAACTTTGAGATCAAAGAACGAAAACCCATTTCATGTCAATGTATGTGTTCATATTTTTATAAAAATTTATTTTAATGATGTTGTAATA